>PKML01005336.1:526019-563290 GCA_002933935.1 Eutrema yunnanense | reverse complement strand
CAGCTGTCTTCTTTTCAAAGAATGACAAGTACTCAAAGGGTGCCAAGCACATGGAGTTAAAGTACTTGTCTGTCAAAGAAGAAGTACAGAAACGTAAAGTGTCATTTGAGCATATAAAAACGGATATGATGGTAGCGGATCCGTTAGCTAAAGGAATACCACCCAAGGCGTTCATTGGCCATGCAGAAGGTATGGGTATTATAGATAAAGCCTTGCTATTTTAGTTATGGTTTGTTCATTATGGGTGCGACACTTTGAATTCACTTAAGGTTATGTTTCTGGTTCATAAAGTATGTTATCATTAAAGTGTGTACACGTAAGGTTCGTAGATAACATACGGTTGGTTTGAGAATAAAAGTTCTTCTCAACGTAAGGTTGGTTTGAGAATAAAAGTTCTTCTCAACATAAGGTTAGTTTGAGAATAAATGTTTTTCTCAACGTAAGGCTAGCTTGAGAATTAAAGTTTTTCTCAACATAAATGAAGCTATATATATATAATTAAGATTGGTTGTGATACATGGAAGGAATCATGTCGATTAAATGACTTGTGACCGCCATGATTCGATCGATTCTAATGTTATTGTTATAGTTAAAAGTTAAGTGGACTTGATATAAAAGGGCGCATGAAAGTTAATTAAATCATCAAGTCGACACAAAGGTCAAGTGGGAGAATGTAAGAATATTTATTCTTAT
Source organism: Eutrema yunnanense (assembly GCA_002933935.1). Classification (NCBI taxonomy): domain Eukaryota; kingdom Viridiplantae; phylum Streptophyta; class Magnoliopsida; order Brassicales; family Brassicaceae; genus Eutrema; species Eutrema yunnanense. The sequence goes on along the minus strand of PKML01005336.1, from coordinate 562,597 downwards.
ATGTGACCTATGTGTCTAGGTTTAATATTAAAGATCAAGTTCATATTAAACTTAGAGAAATTCTAATATAAAAGACGAACACCGTGATGGATCGGTTTCGATAACAGTATTAGAATTTGGGTGTATTGATAACCTTCTTCCTTACCTTATGATATTAAAGTCTTTCATTAATGATCATCTGAAGTAGCGAATGGATAGCTATGAAGTTACTTAGTTATGAAGTAACGAACGGATAGCTACGAAGTAATGGATGGACGGTTAAGATTAAGTCTTAGCTATGAAGTAAATTACTTAGCTATGAAGTAATCTCCTACTATATATAGATGCTTTAGCATCATTATTGAACATTCATTTGAAAAACGAAAAGTTTACTTCAGAGAGAAACGAAAGTCGGAAAGATTCAGATCTCTTTTCCATCAAAAGGGATCATAAAAGTGAAAGGTTAAGGCAAGAAGAAATCAATTCATAACAAGCCTAATCAAAGCATGGATCAAGGTTAGTGTTTCTTCTTTTATGATTATGGTAGGATTAAATCGAATCTAGTTCATCTTGGGATTGATTTCATAAACTGAAATCAGAAAAGTAATTTACATATAAACCCGTTTGTTATGATCCCATACCATCTTCACATAACCAAGATTTCATATTGCTTGGGTTCTGTTATATCTTAATATGACTTTTTTTTTTTTACATCATATCTGAATATGACTAAAGATTCACTAAAGATTTAATAGTGAGTCAATGTGACTGCACAAAAACCCAAAAAACATGTAACTAAAGATATGCCTTTCCACCTCGGTTCACAGGTTACATTATGTGGACAGCAGAAGAAAACCACCGTCTCCTCTCTAAGGCTGGACGCCTTCTATTCAATTGGAAGAAAATCTCTAAAGATCTCTTTCATAATCGACATCAACCTTCGGATTGTAAATAACAATTTGCAAAACTAACCGAAGAGGTTGTTGGAACTAATTTTTTTGTCAAAGCTCGAGGGCTTGATAAAATTGTGTTAGTGTGAAAAGAAATGAGTTGAGCTCTTTCTAATGAAATGTTTTCATTAACCGAGAAATGTTTTCTCGTGTATATATGTTGGAATAGTTGTGTCTTAAACGAACAACTTGAGAGAAGAAAAGCCATACGTGCGACGTTCGCATCTTGGGCTTTGTTTGGGCCCGTGGACTTTTTGAGGTATCGATCGATACCCCTTGGTATCGATCGATACTCAACAGGCCGACTTAAAAATCGCAGCCGCCTAAGATGATCTGGAAATATTCCTTTTCTGTCAGGGAAAAACCCTAGCCTCTCTCCTATATATACAACACGATTTTCACCTAAAAAATCATCCTCTGATACACAATAAACACATTCTAAAAGTTCTAGCAATAGTTTCTTCAATTCCCTTCTGTCTAGAGAGTAAGTCTTTAATTTCGAGAGTATCGTAGAATAATGGTCGATAGATCTGGATCATGGTGTTGATGATTCAGTTAAACTTTGGTTGTATCCTGGGACTCATGGATCTATAAAACCCCGTCACACTACGGGAGATTCTTAGAGTTAAGGAAAGAGATTTATCTCGCCTCCTCAGATCTTGTTATTGCTTTATCGTTTTATAAATCGTCTGTTCCTTAACTGTTTATTTATTTATTATTATCGTGATTAAATCATTCCTGTCTGTAGTGTAAAATTTTGGTCCTACAATCTTAACTCTAAGAAGATCCAATTTTTGTTAATACTTCAATTGGATCTTTAATCACGAGTAAATAAACGTTTTTCAAACGGTTTTTTAAAACGATTCTCTACTGCTGATGATACTCAAACGTTGTCAAAAAGCTTTTAGCAAATTGAAACGTGTAGTAGAGGCAATCTTCATCTCTCTCTATTTTTAAGAAGATGTTCTTCTGCTAGTGATACTCAAACGTTATCAAACCGCTGTTTAGCAACTTGAAACGTGTAGTAGAAGCAGATCTGCTTTTAAACATCTTCTAAAAAACCGTCTTTAATTGCGATTAAAGAACGGTATAATCAACGAACATACATCTGTTGTTGATAGGTTCGATTCTGATCGAGGCCTTGTGAGTATCGATCGACACCCTATGGTATCGGTCGATACTGCACTAAATTGTATCGGTCGACACTTAAGTGTATCGATCGATACCATGCAAACAGTGTATCGGTCGGCACCTCAGTGTATCGATCGATACTTTGCATCGACCAAGTTGGTCTATGTCGATCGATACTGTGTATAAGACACAGGTATCGATCGACACTGTGGTGCTATGATCGATCCTGTGAAATTTACTTGTATCGATCGACACCCAGGGTATATCGATCGATACACGCTTAACTGTTTATATACTCTCGAATATGAATCGTCTGTACCTTAACTGTTTATTTATATAATCGTGATTAAATCTCTCCTGTCTATTGTGCTAAATTTTGGTCCTACAGAGGTATGTGAAATTGTTATGCTGATTTTTATTGAATCTTTTTTATAGTTTTATAATCTTTTTTTTTTATTTGTAGCCATGGACAGCGGAAGACGAAGCTGCAATAATTACGTTGCATGCAATTCATTTTCCCTTTTGGGGAAACATAAGTTTAGCAATCGGAGGAAGACACTCAGCAATATCATGTGAGAAGAAATGGCACGACTTAATGGGTGTGCAGCCCCCACAAGGGTGAATATGCGACGCTAGTTCTCAATAAAATATACTCTTGAGTATATTGCTGACTAATTATTTGTTTTTCAGTTATCGAGATTTATCTTTTTTTGTGAGAAAAACGGCGTTAATGCGATTAGAGGCACTAACCAATATTAATAGTCTATCGAATGGGATTGCACGTGGACCCGTTTATTTCTCGTCCTCGCGTTTAAAACAGTAGCGATTTTTTACTGTTTGAATTGTTTTGAATTGATAAACTAATATTTTAATTTTGAGAAAATAAAAAATGAAATAACTTTTTAATATTTGTCCAAAAAACTTAAACATTACTTAAAATGAAAGAAGATTAAATTTTTATGTTTAGTTTTCTAAAAAAAAAAAACAGATTTGCCACAAATTTTTCATGAATATTCAAGATTTCAAAATCAATGGTAGGAAGGAACTAAGAAGGCTTAACGAAGGTTTTGGATCAGCAATTTCTCAATCAGTGATTTAAAGAAATTAAAATGAGAACAGAAAAAATAAGGTATATAAATGTTGACAAAAAGGGGTATATATATATATATATATACTCATTTTACAGCTTCGACTTACCACCAGATCGGTAGAAAAAGGAAATAACTAATTAAACATCTTTAAACACGCGTTTAATTTATAGAGTAAGATTAGGAGTGAAGCCACCGACTAAATTAGGTTATCAGACTCCACTATCGAAGCATATACCTGATTTCGTTTTCTAATTTTTCAAACAAAAGACAAATACAGATCAAAACAAAACCTAAAAAGAGATCGAGTATCGATCTAGCTATGGCAACGATGATCAGAGAACCTTTTGAGTGTAGACGAACCTTCGTTGGTGCCTGTCTCTGTTCTAGGCAGAGGGAGCTTTGGCTCTGTCTCTCTCAAGAGGGATTTTACGCAAAGAAATCATCTTCGCTCAATCACTTAAAGAATCTCAAGAAATAGCTTAGGATCATGCTTCGTTTCCACATTCATATATCCTCGCATCGTCCAAGCCCCAAGATCTCTTCTTCACATAGGGATCAAACCCGATCGATGCTACATCTACATGGAGTTTGCCTCTAAAGGTACTCTCCACCATATGGTCTCCGAGTTTCGTGGAAGACCATTGCCTGAGAATATGGTCGGATGTGCGGCTATTATGATCCTACAAGGACTCAACGCTCGGATATGTTCACTGCGACATCAAACCATTCCCTTCTACCACTTGTGGAGAGCCATGGGATTGCCTCTTGTGACGCGACTTGTTGCCGGGTCTGTTTAGGTGAACTTTGCTCCAACTTGTAAGAGTTAAGTTGTTAGATTTATATACTTGTGTGAATGATAGTGGTGATAATATTGTTGCTCAAGGGTTATAAAGGATAAGGAGTTTTCTTTCTCTCAACTTTGATCTCTCTCTGTCTTAGCAGTTGCAAAGCAGAAGTCATGTGTAAATCAAACTCATAAATAGCATTTGAGCGATAGTATGTATATGATCATATTAATTGAGACGTTGTTACATGACAATTATAATTCCATACATATGAACAAAAGCAAAGGCAATCCCATTAAGACTTTTCGATCAGCAACCAAATCAGATCATGAGGAATCACCCCCATAAATTTTTGTTTGGCTGAAAGTATTAATTCCTCATTCTCCATCAGGTCATGAAAGGCTGAAAACACAAGATGAGATGATGAAATAATAGCAATGGTCACATAGCGTGATACACAAGACACTCTTGATTTCGTTTTTACCTTTTTATTTTGCTCGAGTTCCATTTTCTGAAAAACACAAGATGAGATGATGAAATAAATAGCAATCAATGGTCACATAGTGTCATTCAAGAAACTCTTGATTTCGATTTACCTTTTTGCTTTGCTCGTAGTGTTCCTCCTCACTCAGTTTCTGAAAACACAAGATGAGATGAAATAATAGCAATGGTAACAAATTCATTCAATTCAAGTGCTTCTTGATTTTCTGTTTACCTTTCGCAGCTCCTCCTTCAATTCCCTTGAATGACGGCCCATAAAATGATCACCTTAATACCAAAAAAAAAAAAAAATCTCTCTCTCTCCCCTTACCTATGGCATATCCCGTAGCCAGTGCTATACCTCGAAGTATGACCTCCCACGCGCCAAACGTTTCTAGTGCTCCCTTCGACACTACAATCACAAATCAAAGACTTTTTGTTTTCCCTCCGAATACAAAACACATCGGAATTTCATAGATCTGAGATGCGGAATCAGAGAACTTTACCGTGCGATAAAGAGAATTCTCGAGCTTGACAAGACCCAATTGATCTCCATCTCAGATTCCGCGTCATAGTCGGATGAAATTAGGTTTCGCTCTTCCTCGTCTCTGATTTCTTCAACACGGCAGAATTTTTTAAAATAAATGGTCTTAATATGATCTATGGTTAAACGGGCTTTATCCAGAGTTTAATGGTCTTTTTATCTGCCTATAACGTTGGGCCTTAGCCCGATTTTTTTTTTAATTTACCGGGTTATTTCGGTTCAATCATATGTTTTTGTAATTTCAATTTGTTTTCGGCTTTGCTTTGCCACGGACTGAACCCACCATATACCATCTAAACTCCGGTTCATTTGAAACTAAATAAAAAAAAAACGGTATTTGAATCCGGTTTACGTTCTTAGACTTCAAAAGGGAAAAATTGCAAAAATAATACCGAACGTATTGAGTTTCCACCTAAAAAGACCCAAAGAACGTCCAAAACCAAAACTACCTTGATTTTTTTTTTTTTTTTTTTTTGGGGGGTCAGAAAACTAATGAATTCATTTTCAGACCCAAACAAATGAAAATTAATTTAAAGCCCTTACGAGTAAACAAAAACACTCTCCAACTTAACAATAGTTGAATTTATGAGTTCCATAAAATAAGAGAAAAACAATTGGCCACATATCATCAAATTATGATGCCACATCTTATTTATAATTTTTAGTTTTTACTATCAAGATTTTCATAAGAGAGAGTTATTTTAAATTAAAAATAATCCATCTAGATTCTCAACTCTTTGAAACACATATCTATATTAGTAATAATTTAGCCAACTATATGTTTCCCCATTTAAATTATTTATCCTTGATGGAGACAATATTTTAAATTTATTTGTAATTTATTTGAGATAAGCAAGTCTTTTTCACACAATAATTTGTGATATAATTTTGGAAGAAAACAAAGAATAGTGGAGATTTTTTTTTTATTTTAAAAAGTGTGGTATTTTCTATAATATAGTTTATCAAATTGTGTTTCACCATTCAAAAACTTGTAATAACATATTATTAATTATTTACCCTTGATTGATTCTGCCTATTATTTCCCTCCCACGTTTGCGAAAACAAAAACACAAGTGCGAAGAATAGAGGCAAACACACAGAAATATAAAATATACAAAGAGAACTCGAGTCTAACCAAACTGTTTAGAAGGAAATGTTTAAAATGTTATTCAACATATAATTCGTTTCGCACTAGTGCGAGCAATCACAACTTCCAAGTCTATTTCAATTGAAAAACTTTAAAAAGAAAGTGAAAAAGAATGAAACCACGAGAGAACACTAGAAATCAAAGTGATATACGATCATATGATTACTACCCTTTTGATTACTCAGTGATCTTCAATCTTTTTCAACCCTTTCATATCAGTCGTCTCCACCCTGTAAATTGCACATAAAGAACCAATACTTTGTTATTTAAAAATATCAGAAATATGAACAGCTTAAGACCAACATTCTCTTGACGCATGTAATCTCTGTAACAGACTTTTAATCAAAGGTTTCAGAGACTTACGTTGAGCCGTAGAGAGCAATTTTCTGAACCTTTGTGAGCTCAGAACCCGATTGGTTGTCTTCGATGAAGATCGTCAAGCTTGAATTACATAGATAAGGTTAGATCGAGAGATGTTTAGAATTAGTTTTGAGGTTAATTAATAGTCTAATTCTAACAATCTCTATCCCACAATTTGTCTCAGCTTCCACCAACACTACTCCTTCTCCGGTGCAATTTACAGAGATCTTCCCTTCCGGGCTGATCGTCAGCCTACCGGCGACAGGGTAGTAATGAAAATCATTTGTTTCAAATTATATTATGTTTTTAATCTTTCAATACAAAAATTATTAGGTTTTATGCTTTCTGGCCATTTGTATTATGTTGTTTGTTTTATCAAATAATAAATAATGTTTTGTTTTTTAAAAAGAACATTTATAATAGAGATTTATACTCTAATAGAGTAATAGCAACAAATACTCTAATAGAGTAATAGCAACATGAACGGTTGGTATGTTGCTTTTCTTCTTAACGATGAAACCGATTTAGTTTGGGTAGAACTTAAGAGAACAAACCCGGAGCCAGTAGCCCTACACTAGTTTACCCTGTAACCGGAAGGGCAAAGGTCTCAGGTTCAAGTGCTGCTGAAAACGGGGGATTTAAACTCGCTCTTATCCCTGGCCCGAGGAGATTATGGATTTAGGCCTAGAACTTCTAGGATATATATAAAAAAAAACTTAAGAGAACAAAAGCATGAGTTAGTAAGTTTTATGTTAAACCAAATCTAGTAAAGTTTTCACAGATCTAAACTCAAGAGGAGATATCAGATTATCCTTGGGCTTTCGGGTATTCGGGTCGGTTTCGAGTCTTTCGGGTAGAGAGATTTTGGACCCATTTCGGTTCTAATCAGTTTCGGGTCGATTCGGTTCCGAAATCTGAAATACTTGAATTTTTTTTTACCGGATATGGTCCGGTTCGGGTCTTAATACCTAGAAATCTAAAAATATACCTGAAATACCCAAAATATATCCAAAATACCAAAAAATATCCAAAAACCCTGAAAAAAAATTAAAGAAAATAGGGAAAATTGGAAATAAATGATACTTTTTTTTCTACACTCTTGTCTATCTACACCTTTAATTTTGTAGGTACAATTTTGAAAAAACTACCCCTAAAATCATATATTTTAATATCTAATTTTTTTTAATACCAATTTAATTATTAAAAAGGAAAATAAATATATTTAAAGAAATAGAAATTTTTGATAATTCCACAAACGTAAGAAAAAATATTTAGGACATCTTTTTTGATATGTTCTACTGATGGTAGAATACATATTCTACAATCTCGTTACGTTCTGCGATTTTCATAATACATATTATGTATAATCTAAATGTTCTGCAAATTGTAGAACGTGTATTCTACGGGTTCTATGTGTTCTACAACGGCATAGAATACATTTTCTACCTAATCTAATGTTCTGCGAGTTTTAGAACGTGTCTTCTGCGGGAAATAAGAGAATCATGATCTCCACTTTTATCTTTGTTTCTCCACGCCGTCTTCTTCCCTTTCTTCTTTGTTTCTTCTTTTTCACATCTCTGCGAAGTATTGGATACATTTCAAACGTGTTCTGGTGAGTTTATCGAATTTGTTCTTTGCTTTACCACAAATTGATATGTGTGAATTCTTTTTTAAAACGAACCCATCAATTTTTTTTGTATCACATATAAGTATGCTGGAGATTTATGTGACGTGTGGTGTTTGGAGATCATCTGGCAACAACGAATGGAGATTTATTGTTGATCAAGAAAAACGTGGTAGATTATTTACTTTGTAATCCACTACTACTCTTGAAGAACTAAAGATGATGGTTTCGGAAGACTACAGAGTAGAAACGAGTATGGTTGATGCGGAATTCAGTTATCTACCTAGTGCTTTGGTTAGTAATGGAGAAAACGAATAAGAACGAGAGGAGCTGGAGAAGGCCATACAAATTTAAGAGAAGATATAAGAAAATTAGATGTAGCTGAGAAAAGAAAAGGAAGAAGATTCACGGGAAATAGAAAAAAAAATGAAGAAGGGATTTTGGGGTTTCTTTGGTTGATGGGATTAAAATTACAGATTTCATAATTATTTGTGATAATAATTATATTAAAAAAATAAATAATAACCTAAAAGGGTATACTTGGATTTACATTAATATAAAGTTTAAGTCACGGAGAATGATTTGGAAAGGTGTAGATGGACAAAAATGAAGAAAAGCTATCATGTATTTCCAATTTTCCCAAGAAAATATATCCGTAATACCAAAAATATACTTGTAGTACCTGAAATTCGGGTCATTCGAATACCCCGATCGGATATCAGGTAATACCTGGAACCGAGCCGATACCCACGGGTATCAATGAGGAGGAACCATCGGGTATTTTAGACATAACCGAACCGGATATTTCGGGTCGGTTCTGGTTCGGGTTTTCGGTTCTGGTTTTTATGCCTAGGCCTATTTTAGATGGTCAGATTAAGTAATGAAACTGTTTAGATACCAAAATATTTGCATTCGAGTAACAAGTAGTTCGAGGATAAAAGTAGTTACCTCCTTAATTCCCAAAGCATATGTCTGATGTTGTGTATTAACTTCTTCTCTTAATTTATACTTTCTGATTATTTCTGCCCAGAATAAAGTACAAATAATTACAAAATTTCGAAACCAAATTTACAAAAAAATCAGATTTTAACTAGTAAATTTTCGAAACCATTAGTGAACCATATTAAGCACATAATCGACCGCGCATCATACATGTGACAATGAGAATTCAAAAATGTGATTTTAGTTTGTTAGTACTTAGTAGCATCATTCCAAAATAAGACATGTCAAAATTCAAAATACAAAAAGTGTAAGTAAGCCCGGGAAGGTCGCTTTCACCATTCTTCATAATGACCAAGTTATAATTGTCATAATTACTAAACAATAATCTATATTTGTCAAGGTGAAGAAATGTGAGAAGAACAGAAGGCGGCGGCAAAATATGAATGATTGTCTTCAATGAAAAAGAAAAGTTTCTGTTTAGTAATTTTTTGGGGAGATTTCTTAGAACAAGTCGAATTTCTTCTTCAGCAAAAAATCGTGCTTCCACCTATTAATTGTAACCTTAATCCCTCAACCTAAGCTAAAGAAATCTCAAATCCCAAATCCACAAAACAAGAAGAGAACTAACCATGTTTCAGAAACCTAAGGCCAGTGTCTAATGGTCCCTGTTCCGTTACCCCCAATATGACAGCATTCTAGAGTAGGGTGTATTGTTGTCCTGTGGAGCAGCGCTTCTACCCGCAGGTGGGTCTGACTGCAACAGTTGATATGTTTTGCTCTTCTAGCAGAGGGTTCTCAACAAAGGTTGTGTACATGATAAATAGACTTTGGATCTACTCTATTGCCAGTTGTCAATTTCAGAACCTTGTATCATCACAGTGAAAGGTGGAGAGAGAAGATGTGTACCAGCTTGAAGCGTCCATGCATGTTTGTTACAAAATAACCTTTTTGTTTTGTCTTTACAATCAATAGTGGAATTTGGATATTCAAAATCCAACGTCGGCAAGGAACCTCGAGCCTAAGAGGATTGAATGTTTCGAAAAGGGTCAATACCATATAAGAAGATGAATGTTACGAAAACAAGCATCTAGCACGCAATCGAAATACAAAGATTTAGTAGAACATATAATTAGAAAATAGAGATTAAACTCGGGAAATAACAAACAGCATATGCAGAGAGTTTAGATGTGTAAGCTAAATGATAAGATTTGGTTTTGGGATCATGTGTTACCAATGATGTCCCAAGTTCTCGATCATAAAACAATAACTTGTCCTTGTCCAAAAGCGCCAATGGTGCGAGTGCCAATGTGTGTCTCCCAAAGAAAGGAAAAGTTATATTGAGATCTATGGAACATATTTTGTTCCATGTCTTGTGGCCTGAATCAAACGACCATACGACTTGGTTGGGCCACTGTTCCTCGGATACGCACAAACGATCATGCAGGTTGCACATGAAGATTTTTATATCAGAGGGGTGGAGAAATGGAGGTTTAGAGATGACTTGGAAAGTTTCGGTATGAAGATCCAAAGACAAAACTTGGAAAGTTTGGGCAGTGAACCAATGAAGTGAGCCATCTAAATACACAGGGCCTTGCATGTGGACAATCAGACAAGGGGACGCAGGGACAAGATACCTCCAAGAGTTGGTGGCAAAATCAAAAACTTCACAGGTAGTAGCGTTGTTGTTTAGGCCTAACTCAGCGGAGTTATATAACCAAACTGGCTTGTATGTGCCATTGATCTTGTCTTTACCAAATCCAGGAGAAGGGTATGGGACTTCAAAGCAATCATCTCTCTCGGTAGCGACTAGTTGATAGTTACATTGAGGGATAGTTTGATGCCAGCGAGTGGTGGGATTGACCACAATACTCGGCATAGCATAGAAATCGTAGAGGCATATTAGACCGTCACAGCTAGTATTGCAGACAAGGTAATTCATCTCCTCCCAAGGAGTAGGGAACTGAACAGAAACTGATGATGATGACCCAACCACCAACGTTCTCAGATTTTCAAACTCTGGTTGAAGAAGAGAAGCATCAAATAAGGACACCAAAAGGACTTGTGGATCTCTTGATTGCCTACGATGCTGGATCAGCTGTCTATTCTGGAAACAAGGAGATTGGATTGTAGATTTCCATTGCTTCGATACACACTTGAACTTGACCAGGGTTTTCACATCAAGTCTCTCCAGAATATGATGCTCTATCACATCGTGGGGTAGCCACTCCATAATGATCACGATTAAAGAGAGGAGCCACCTTATGCTGCTTTATATATACACCACCAACCCAATCATCTGCTAGGAATCGGAAAAAAAAAAAAAAAAAAAAAAAAAAAAAGGAAAACTTTCAACAAGAAATAAAGGGAAGCAGACCTGAATCTAAATTTACGGTAATCAATTAGGAATAAAGGAAAGCATATCTGAATCTAAATTTACGGGAAAAGATTACCTCATCGAATGGTTTGAGAAGCGGCACAACTTCCTCTTACAGGCGGTGGAAAGAGAGAGAAGACTTCGGACAAATCTCTCTTATGTTCCTTCTTTTGGGCTTTGACTTTAGTTTGGGCTTTGAAACATCAAACATTACATAGCAGGTTTAATTTGATGACACGTATGCTTCCGATTATGTAATCGTTTGCGTTTATCTCGTGCGAATTTGTTCAATTTATTTTTTGCTATTCGCTTTTTCGGAGTCTCGAGACAAACCTCACCAACTTGTATCATTCTACGTTATTTCATCAATCGTTTCCTTAATCCGATGATCCAAATCATTCTCCCTCTCTCTTGATCTGTACGCAAAAATGGAAACCCCAATTTCAGCAAATTTTGAGTCTCTAGGTTCAAGATTCACAAATTTAACACTGTATCTGTGTCACTTTCCATTTCAGTTGTCAAAGTGAGACTGTAGCTACGGCTTCTAAGATTAAGTAAGCGTCTCCGATCCTTTCGTCTATCTGAGGTTTAAGGTTTTTTATAAGGAAAGCACATGATCATTATTTATTTGTCTGATTGTCCCGTTTCTGTAATTTTTATTTTAATTACGAATTCCATGGCTCTTGTCCTTATCTTGATTTTTATTTGTTTTTACTTTCTAATTTTGTTCTTTTAAGTTTGATTGATCTTTGAATCAAAAGCGGAAAAGATTCTATCTTTAACGACAAGCATTGGTTAATTCATCATGATGCTTGTGTATAGTTACTGTGAAATTTTCAAAATTCGTTGTTTCAATAATATGAAGCTGAATCATTTGCTCTGCCAAGCATGAGTAACAAAAATTGAGATATATGTATGCAGAAGTTGGTATTAGAGAATCACTGGCTCTGAAATTGTATATGTTTTTATGAACTCCAATGTAGATTATTCACAAGCATTGACATTTTGAACTATTGATGTTTCTGTCAGTGTGTGTATTGAGACTTTTTTTTCCCCCATGACCTTTTGTTTGCCTGATGAGACTTGGTTGTTTTTTGAAGCACAACTGGTCTATCCATGACTTTGGGAAAATCATCTCTAAAACTGACTAGATCTGAACCTAATTCTCCTTCACCGACTCAACATTCACACGCCTTTTGCTCAACCGATCTTCTGCTAACTCAAAGCCTTTTACTGATAAGAGGTCGCCCAAGGTTCCAACCCCACAATAAGTAAGTGTGTACTGTCCACTTGTATTATCTTTTTCGTTGCTGGTCTTAAGTTGCAACACTATGGTGTGACAGTTAATATTATTTATCCATTTTTGTTGTAGAAAACTCAAACGCGGGCTGTGAAAGGATCAGAATCGCAACCTCGGTTGACTCAAATCAAGGATGATCTGAGGAAAGCGAATGAGCAGATAACATTGCTCGAGAATGAAAAAGCTAAAACACTCGATGAACTCAAAGAAGCGCGGAAAGACGCTGAAGAGGCATCCGGGAAACTGGATGAGGCTTTAAAAGCTCAGAAAAAGGTTGAAATTGAGAAATTTGAGGCTGTTGAGGCAGGGATAGAGGCAGTTCAGAGAAAAGAATTGAAGAATGTCAAGAACCAACATGCTTCAGATTTCGCTGCTCTTCTTTTGGTAAACCGGGAGCTGGAGAAAGTCAATCAAGAATTGGCTGCAGCTAATGATGCCAAGAGTAAGGTTCTGAGTCAAGCAGATGATTCTAGTAAGATGGCTGCAGTTCATGCAGAGAAAGTGGAAATCTTGTCATCGGAGTTGATACGGTTGAAGGCTTTGCTTGATTCAACCTGAGAGGAGGAAACCATCTCCAACAAGGAGATTGCTTTAAAACTAGGAGCGGAGATAGTGGTTTTGAAAAGAGAGCTTGACAATGCGAAAAGTCTTAAAGCAGAGGTCAAGGAACGAGAGCTGATCATTGAGAGGCTTAAGGTTGACTTAGAAGCTGCGAAGATGGCAGAGTCCTATGCGCACCGCACTGCTGACGAGTGGCATAACAAAGCCATAAAATTGGAGGAACAGTTGGAGGAAGCTAACAAGCTGAAGAGATCTGCCTCAGTTTCTCTGGTGTCTGTGACAAAACAGCTGGAAGGAGAAAACTGGGTTATTGGAGACGACGATTGCTAGGCAAAAGGAGGATCTCGAGGAATCTGAAAAACGGCTAGGGATTGCAGAAGAAGAATTATCCAAGATTGAGAAAGAGGCATGGAAACTGAAGAATGAGCTTGCAACTGTGAAGGAAGAGAAGAATCAGACGTTAAAGAATGAACAAGATGCTACTTCAAGTGCTCAAAGGCTCTTGGAAGAGAAAAACAAGATCTTATCAGAGCTGGAGAGCTCAAAAGAGGAAGGGGAGAAGAGTAAGAAAGCCATGGATAGTTTAGCTTCGGCATTGCAAGAAGTGTCGGGTGAAGCACACGAGTTGAAAGAGAAGTTGTTGAGTCAAGGTGATCAGGATTATGAAACACAAGTAGAAGATCTGAAGCTGGTCATTAAAGCAACAAACGAGAAGTACGAGAATATGCTTGACGAGGCAAGACATGAGATTGATGTTCTTGTGAGTGCGGTGGAACAAACCAAGAAGCAATTTGAGAGCTCAATGGTAGATTGGGAGATGAGAGAAGCCGGTTTGGTGAGTCACGTGAAGAAATTTGATGAAGAAGTTTCTACAATGGGTAAAGAAATGAATAGGATGGGAAATTTGGTTAAAAGGACAAAGGAAGAAGCTGATGCAGCATGGAAGAAAGAATCACAGATGAGAGATAGTCTTAAAGAAGTGGAAGATGAGGTGATTTATCTTCAGGAAACGCTCAGGGAAGCAAGGGCTGAAAGCTTGAAACTAAGTGAGAAAATGTTGGATAAAGAAAGTGAGTTTCAAAGCATTGTTCATGAGAACGATGAACTCAGAGTAAAACAGGACGATTCTCTGAAGAAGATCAAGGAAGCATTGGCCAAGAAACATACAGAAGAGAACGGTGAGATCAGTGAGAGTGAGAAAGACTATGATTTGCTTCCAAAGGTGGTTGAGTTTTCTGAGGAAAATGGTCATAGAAGTCCAGAAGAGACTAGAAACCCTCGACGGCATGAACATGAAACTTGAGGAGGACAGAGAAAAGAAAGAAGATACAGTTGAATTTAAAATGTGGGAAAGTTGTCAGATTGAGAAGAAAGAAGCTCCGAAAGAAGAAGTTGAAAATGATAGACGTAAGCGAGAAAACCTCACCAGAAAACATGAAAGTATTACTTCCAGGATCTCTATCAATTTTAGGATTAACCGGAGAAGATCAGCTGGTGAATGAGAAGGAGACGAAGAAGAAGAAGAAGAAGACACTGTTTGGTAAAGTTGGGAATCTTCTCAAGAGGAAAGGAGCCGTGAATCACTAGTTTTTGAGGTATTGCAAAATCTGCCTTATTAGATAGATACACACATCTCTCTTCATAAGTGCTGTTATTTTTTTTTTTTTATGGCTACTGAAATAGGTTTGTTTTTGGGTTGTGATTCTTTTCTTCTTTCGATTTTTTGGCTTACTTTGTTCTTTCGTTCTTATGTAACAAAATCTGTGTGTTATTTAAAGGTTTGTGTTTTATATTCTTGCTCGTTAGATATACAGGAATAGACACCAAATTTTTATATGATTCAAGAAAACCCTGGATTCATAAAAAAAATTTCGGTCCATTTACATTCTTATAGGGTCCAAAAAACACAAAGAAATCCTTTTATGAAAAAAAAATCTAACGGTTGGAAAAGAAAAAAAAAACGATGCAATCAGAAAAGTAAAGAAATTGGCGTTTCTTCGCAACGGTCGAAAAATCATAAAAAGAAGAATCTTGACGCTACTCTCTCCCACAACGGTCAAAAACTTAAATAGTAATAACAAATTAAAACGATGTCACTTTGAAGAAACATAGTTCCTTATAATTACAAAAACGATGTTACTTTGAAGAAAAACTAGTGCCGATATCCTTTCAGGTAAACTCGATTTCGATTTTGTTTCTGGAATTACAAATTTTCGTCTTGAATTCAGTTTTGCTTTCGTAAATCCTAATTAGTCTCGACGTTGTTTATCCGTTTCCTTAGTTCTTAGATTCTCTTATGCATAACGACTGGACTTTATTGTGAACTTTTTCTCGATTTCGATTCTAAATTTTTGAGAGATTGATAGTAATGTCGTCTAGAGTTCAATTTGGTTTTCTAGTCTCTTCTTCGTAAACCCTAATGCGCTTTGGGTCTCGATTGCGATTTTTGTTTCTGAAACTCTGATTTAACGTTTCCTACTTGTTAGGTTTCTCTTCTAATGCATTGGTCTCGACTGTAATTTTTGTTTGCTTCTCTCTTTCTTATTGTGCTTTTGGTCCCGATCTCAATTTTTATATCTGGATTTCTAAATTTGTGGTGTTAAGCAATCAGACTTCTCTCGATCCCTCTCTGCCTTTTTTTTGTCTTCGTCATGTTCTGCTTTATTTCCAATGTTTCTGATCGACATATTTTCCTGTAAATTAATAATAATTTTTGTTGTTGTTGTTAGGGTTATGAAAAAATCAAACTTCATCGATATGCACTCTTGAGTTCTCCAGGTATGTCTTCCATTTCTTAATCTTCTGCTTGATCTTTGAATTCTGATTTAGTTTCTATTATACTTACAAAAATCAATCGGACATTAGAAAAAAGAGAAGAAACTCAAGGAAGATAACTTATTAACTAGAGTTACGCAGGAACAAGGGCACTCTGATACGACATGATGACCGATTTGGTATGTTGGTCTTCTTCTTAGCTAGAAAACCGATTTAGTTTGGTTAGGACTCGGTATAGATTGTGGTTAGGACTTGGTAGGACGAGATTTTTGATTGCCAGATTAAAAAGAAGCATGAGTGCTAAGTTGCATATATGTGAAAACAAATCGAACATGGATCCTGTCCTTTGATCGTGAGTGATTCCACTTGTTTGGTGTGTTTTCACACTGTATTTTTCACTCATCTTCCAATTAATTTGGTAATTAAATTTTCCGCCTAAAATTTTCACAACCATAGGAGGATATTTTATATTGCTAGGTGAATTAACCAAATATGGATGAGATTTTACGAAGATATTTTAGATTACTAGGTGAATTAACCAAACATGGATGTGATTTTACGAGGAGGTTTTAGATTGCTAAGTGAATTAACCAAATATGGATGAGATTTAGGAGGATATTTTAGATTGTTAGGTGAATTAATCAAACATAGATGTTATTTTAGGGGGAAATTTTAGATTGCTAGAACTAAACATGGAGGAGATTTTAGGAGATATTTTAGATTGCTAGGTGAATTAACCAAACATGGATGTTATTTTAAAATGAGATTTTAGATTGATAGAAGAATTAACCAAACATGGAGGAGATTTTACGAGGAGATTTTAGATTGCTAGATGAATTAACCAAAATATGGATGAGATTTTACGAGAAAAATTTAGATTGTTAGGTGAATTAATTAGCTCTGGGCATAAAACCCGGAACCGACCCAAAAAAACCTGTTCGGATTCGGTTCGGGTAAATCATTGTTACCCTATTGGAGAAATTTAAACAGAGAGAGTGAGTCGTACAGTGGAAGTCAACGGTTCTGCTGCAGGGGATTTGACTCAAGGCAAACTCAAACTGGTTGCAGATAGTATCCAGAGAATATTGCATCTATATGTCTTCAAGGTCTGAGAGACGGTAATAATAACACTCTTTAAAATTAGTTTGCCACATAGAGAAGTAAAATTCCTTGTCAGTTTTGGAATTTGTTATATCTTAATGTGTACATAGAAACGTGTTGTAGCCTTTTTGTGTTTTCCAGTATAAATTAGAGGTTTTGCCTCAATTTTTCTAATGACAAATGAGAGCCAAAAAAATTTGCTTGCATTTCTAGGAATCTATGAATATCCAAAAGATTCGAAAAAGATCTTTAAAGTTCTATACTTTTTAGAGAATTTGCTTTAAATAACTAATGGATCTATGTTCCTAACAAGTCCAAAAGATCCAATTTTGACTTCATTTCAACACGTAGATGATGCAATATTCCTTTCATCTCCAGCCATCTTGGATGGTTCTGCATCTCTGCAGCCACAAAGCTATGAATTCCCTCTACTCCAACAACATTACTATATCCTGCAACCTTCTTTACTCCACGACTCTCCATTGCTTCTCTCGTCTTGCCTGAATATCTCCATCTTCCAACGATTGCATATATATTGGACAACAAAACGTATCCGCCTTCTTTTTCAGGTTCCAACTTGAGCAATTCCGTTAAAGCCATCTCTGCGGCTTCAATATCTTCCCCTCCCCGACAAGCGCTTAAGATTGATCCCCACATTGACTGACTTGGTCTCACTGGCATCTTCTTTTGCCTATGTCTTTCGCTTCTTCCACTCTCCCTGCCCTACACAACAGATCCACAAGGCTTCCCGTAAAGCTCAGTTTCAGGGTCAAAGCCGAATTTCTCCATCATGTGGTTGAAAACATGTAGCCCTTCCTCCACGAGTCCGCTATGACTGCAAGCTGTTAGGACAGCAAGCAAAGTGACTTTGTTTGGCGTCACGCCTTCTTCTTGCATTTCTTCGAATAGTTGCAGAGCTTGCTGACCATTTCCATGGAAGGCAATCCCATTTATCATAGTTGTCCATAGCGTGACGTCTTTTTCACAAACCGTCTTGAAAACCATGAAAGCCCGCTCTATTATTCCACATTTGCAGTACATATCTATCAGAGCCGAACCCAAAAAGGCATCAACTTTCAATCGCAGACGGATCACTAATCCGTGTACCCATCTTCCTTGGTTCGGTTCTTCATTGTTTGCTTTATCAAACTTACCATAGTGACGCGGTCTGGAGTGACCTTCTCTACTATCAACATCTCATAGAACATTTCTCTAACAGCTTTTTGGTCACATCCCTTCTTCGAGTAACCAAAAAGCAGAGAATTCCAAGAAACAATATCCCTTATGGGCATCTGATTAAAAACAGCCTGAGCAGCTTCCATGTCCCCGAGCTTAACAAACCCACCAACCACGGTGTTCCAAGAACGCATGTCCTTCTTCTTCATCACATCAAAAGCTCTTTTTGCAAGACCAGATTCTTTGCATTTGAAATACATGTCTAAAAGAGCATTGCTCAGGATCAAATTAGATGAAGAACCAGGTCTCTTCCTCTCAATCCAACCATGAACTCCTTTCCCAAGCCTAATATCTGATAATTTACCAAAACAAACTAGAAGACCCAACACTGCATACTCATCAGGTTCAATACCATCACCAACCATCTTATTATACAGTTCCAGGGCCTCTAAACTAAACCCCATCTTGGTTATTAGTACTTTTCTGCAAAACCCAAACTTCCCAACTCCATATACAGCTTAACCAGATAATTCCACAAGTAATTCCCTAGAGACAAACATCCAGAAACAATGATATGGCAATGGATCTGCTTATCTTCCGACAGATAATTCGATGCTTTCATGAGGTATAGAAATGTCTGCCTATCCGGAAAAACACAGTGCCTAATCATAGAACTATACAGAGCAAAGCATTCATATTTGGAGCTTGAAACAGCAGAAATCATTGTGTTGTAAACGAAAACGTTGGGGTTTGGAGTGAAATTAAGAAAGAGACGCTTCGCTAACTCGATGTTCTCTGGATATGTGATCGCTGAGAACAAGATAAGACGGCTCATGGGAAACGTATCACCTATGAGATTGACACGCATGATCTGTGCCAAAATCTGGTTGAATTGATTCCTGGAATTGCATGTCTCGAGCCGAACAAGAGATGGGTGATTAAACTGAAGTGAGCGAACAGGATCCCAGGTTGCAGTCTTGTTCCCAGATTTTGTGGCAAAATTCCTCGGCGACCCAACATTTATTACTAAAGCCAGACCAAAGATTTGATGTTTTGTACTGAACACACTGGCAAGTTTATTTTTGGCTGAAACAGATTTCTAATTTTCTATACAAAGGAGAATCTTCA
The DNA here is from genome assembly GCA_002933935.1 of Eutrema yunnanense. Classification (NCBI taxonomy): domain Eukaryota; kingdom Viridiplantae; phylum Streptophyta; class Magnoliopsida; order Brassicales; family Brassicaceae; genus Eutrema; species Eutrema yunnanense. Next base: position 543,149 of record PKML01005336.1, on the reverse strand, counting down.
TCAAAAGATTGATTCTTTAGCCATTTTGTTTTGATGATAAATATTATCTAATGTTATTAATTACATAAACAGCTTCAGGAAAAAGCATCCAACTTCATCACAAACAAAAATTGTTATGCTATTTTTAGGATATTTCAAACAATCAATCGATTACCAAGAAAATATCTAACAGCAAAAAACATATTTTAAAATATGTTTAAATCAAACCGAACAGTAAAATTTTATTTTTGTCCTTTCTGACAAACTACACGAAAGTAATGCCAATACGTCAGTCTTCTTTAGAAAGCTGGTACAGTGCGTGGCTGGTGTTGTTTAGTGCATGGATGTTTTCATCAATGTTCCTCACTATTGATCCACAGCGTCTCCTATTGACATCCAATTCCTCATTTATCTTTCTAAGCTCTTCTTTTCCATCTTGACACTTTTTGAACAACCCATGTTCTTCCTCCTTCAAATAGCCTAGCTCGTCCTCCATTGTAGCCATCTCTCTACCAAGAGATTCATGTCTCTTTTGAATCTCATCAAAGCTTCCGTCAACAGAACGCAACTGCTCGTTTGCCAATATGAGTTCAACCTCCTTTCTTTCCGTCTCACCTACTACCAATTGGAGCTCATTTGATAGTTCCGACAACTGATCAAGATTGAAGGCTAGTGTCTCTTGAGTGTTCTTCACACGGATTTCCATTCTATATGCCCTACTACTCTGATCATGTTTGACTGCCTCCAAATTCTCGATATTAGCCGTCATTGTATTGATTCTCTCTAACAGTTCATCTGTGGTTGGAAGATATTCACTCCTCTCAAGGAGGTTCTCTTTCTCTGCGACTAGAGTCATACCTCTCTATGGCATCTAGTATAGCATTGGACAGTTGAGAAGCTGTTGGGTGTGGTTGCTCATCCGCCATTGTGCAACACGAACCTGTCTTAGATGAACAGAAAATTTAACACACACAAAACATGCCAAGAGGGAGAAACTAAACCCTCAAAATAAGCCAGGAAATCAAATCAACGGGAAAGTGCAAGAAACGACCAATCTTAGATCTAAGCAAAAGAAGTCTCCACACATTGTTACTAAATCAACCACACAAATCAAATATGAAAGCAATTTTTTGAGTTCTGAGAGGGCGAACAGAGGCAAAGGTGAAAGAAAATAAAAAAAACCCTAACCCAAGTAACAAAAATTCTTGCGTCTAAGAAGATAAAATAAGCTTAAACTGAAGTAAGAACTAAACTGAAGTAAGAACTAAACTGAAGTAAGAACTAAACTGAAGCAAGTGACCCACGAAACGATCATTAGAACATCAACAAACCCTAAATTTGAATCAAAATGGGACAAAAGGAAAACTGAGAAATAAACAGCCAGAAAATGAGTAATGGAAGAGAGAAAAACTCAGGTGCAAGAGAGAAATCAAGTGTTCGTCGGAGCGTTGTGCTAACAAGAGTCTGAATTTCGGATGTTTCTTCGGCAGGAGGAGGAAGAAGGAAACGAAGATAAAAGGGAGGGAGATCTAATTACTACTCCCTCCGTTCCACAAAGATGGATTTTTTAGAAAAAAAATTGTTTCACAAAGATGGATTTTTTAGAAAAAAAATTGTTTCACAAAGATATATTTTTTAGCTTTTCTATGCAAATTTTATCAATTAATGATGATACTTTGAAAAGTCTAAAAAAATTAATTAAATTTATTGAACTACTATTGGTTTAGAGATATGGAAAATTGTTCAGTAACAAAAATTGATGCATTTATGATTAAGTATTAATTATTTTCTTAATATGTGTGAAAACTCTAAAAAATCCATCTTTTTGAAACGGAGGGAGTATATTGTTGTGTCTTTGGTTTTAATCTTACCAGAAAATTGAGGTGAGATCTCTTTATGATGATTTTGAATTCTGGACCACTACTCTCCGCATTCTAGCTCCACCACCACCAAAAAATTGCAAAAGACAATTTGCTTTTTAGCATTTTTGGTGAAACTAGATTGTTTCTTAAGTGAAAATATGCTTATTAATTTTACTAGTTACTAGGTGAGTGCCCGCGCTACGCACGGATAATTCTCATAATAATTATTTTTGAAGAAAAAACTTTTGAAATTGGAGTGAAAACTCATAGAGTTAGGAAAGTTATGGTTATGGTTTCTTTGGCGATAAGTTTTAGGGTTAAGGCCTTAAGGTTTGGGATGCGGTACAATCCGTGAAGCTATTGAGAGAGCTTCAGAGAAAGCAGCTCAAATTATAGCCTTTAGTCAACAATGGAATAATTTGCCACATGAGTTTTAGGCAAGTCAAGCGGCTTTAGTTAGGAGAGGTGAGACTTTAGATGCGATAGATTGGCAACAACGACTCAGAAGTCAAGAGCTGCAAAATTGATATTTGAAATTGAAAACTTGCAGAAAGAGATTGCGGAGTTGAAGGGACACAAGGAAACTCTGACGTTAACGAAATCCGATCTCGTAAAAGAATTGGACGAATCTCGGCAGAGTCTTGAAGCACTCGAATATCAACTTTTTTTTATATATAAAAATACAAAATAATTTATACATCAACCTAATAACTGAATGAAATTTTCTATTAATATCTCACCAACATAATTGTAAAACAATAAAGTTCGAATAAAAATTTAATGTGGCATAATTGGTTTTAACCCACAAAAAAAATTATTTTCATCACAGCACATATGATTTTTTACTTAGATGTCTTCTTAATACGATACATCAGCATATTCTAATATCTTACAAATGCTTTTCAATATAATAAAGTATGAGCCAAATGTAAAATGCTTTCGAAACCGGTCTTACCATTACAAATTATCCGGTTTAGTTTTATTTTAAACTAGTTATCACTTTATTCCTTAGTAACAAGTGGATTTATAATAAGTTACAAACAGAACTTATGGATTTATTTTTACTATATATGAAATATTGAACCTCGTGATATTTATTTGATCTTACATTATGGAAGGTGATAATAATAATAATAAGAGGCAAGACGGTGAATATTGGATGAACTTGAAGAGATCTTCAGCAATTGACAAACGCGTAGTTGACAATTAGGTGCCCACGAGCGTATCCCTGACCGTTGGTGTCGAGCTGTTTGAAAACGCCGTCGTCCAAGTCCAAACCGCCGTTACTGCATTGATCCACGATTCTCACTGTAGCTTGTGTTCCGGTCCCAGTATTCGTCACCTGCGTTTGCGTTTTCGATTTTGCTTACATTTGATATTTTACGTATCAATTTTTGTACGAAATATGACATGTGGAAAATCAGTTTTTTTAAATGTGAAAAAGGCGTTTTGAAACCGCTATATATTTTTTGCAATAGAATGACTTACCCTTAAGCATCTTCCGCAAGAATCACGACCACGCGGTCCAACCGGACCGCAGAAAGCTGTCCAGCCATACTTCCTACGCCACTCGAGCGGTTGGTCTCCTTTCCACGTCGAGCAATAAGCACTTACTTTGTAAAGGTCCCAACCGTTTTGCTCGGGATAGTAGTAATGGTAAGTTGCTCTTACGTTAGAAGCCGTTTGAGCGGCTGCTTTAGCTGCAAACGCGCATAGAAAAACAAACACACATATGCTAAGTCTTGCCATTGACGATCTTTATATGTTCTGTTTGTTTAAAATACATTGTGATAGAATCAAAGATGGACGAAGAAATTTATAGGGGTATTGTTTTTTATAGTATGAATAAATTAATTGCTATATTAAAAAGTTTGGACCGTTGTGAATAAATGAATTGCTATATTAGGCTTTGAATTTTCAATGTCTATGGCGGCTTTTTCAAGCTTTGTGGTTGAAATTAATAGGAAGTTTTAAAGGTAATAAGATGAGTGGATTATTTTTATAGTACGTGGTCCAGATTTTAAAGTTTCCGGAACTTTGGATCAGTTTAATCAATACTATAAATTCTCTTGTGCTTCTCCAGAAGAGGACACATCAGCTTTTTTAAGTTCTAAGAAGCTGACACATCAACAAAAATATTAAATTTAAAAAACCAATCAAAACAAAACATTAATACACATCACGTTTTTTGTTTTTGTTTTGGCTATTTTAAATGTTTTTGTTATAAAAAAAGAAATGCAATTAACTTCTAAAAGTCTTAACCCCAAATTTATACCGACTAAAAAGAATCATAAACGTCAAAAGTTCTTCTTCTTCTTCTTTAAGCTCCTCTCTTTCTATTTTTTTTTTTTTTAAATTGTTCTCTTTGTTCTTCGTCATGTCTAATGAAACCAAAGATCTTAACAACTATCACTACACTTCATCGTATAATCATTACAACAACAACCAAAATATTGTTAATCTCCCTTACGTGTCTGGTCCATCTACTTATAATGCAAACATGATCTCATCACAGATGGGTTCTGATCTACACTCGAGTCCTGAAGGAGCGTACGGATTGGGTTTCGAGCTCTCGCCATCTTCGACCGAGTTGTTTTGGCTATTTTAAATGTTTTTGTTATAAAAAAAAATGCAATTAACTTTTGTATTTAATTAAAATATAAAAATTGTTGAATGAATGAAATCCTCGCGGCCAGTAAGATCAACGAAAATTTTGTTGGTGACCGTGGCTTGACCGCAGAGAATAGGCACGACGGTGACGACGACAGTGGGAACGGAGGTAATCGCGGCGGACGAGGATGCGTTTTGATGGTGGTGGTGATCAAGGTTTTCGTGGTGGTTGTGGGAATCACTATCTCCGCCTTCGAGCTTCTCTTCCTCGAGCTCACGGTGGCGCGTGTCTTCACGCTCCTCAATCTTTGCCCCGACGCACAGGTCCGGCTCGATTCGTTGATCGGGAAGCTCATAGAGAAGCGGCGAAGAAACAAAGGAATATTGCATGTTTTAAGTTTTTAACAATTGAAACCGGTTTTATACGGTTCGTTGGTTCGTCGGTTTCCGGTTTTTAAGCAGTTCAATCCAGTTTTCAACCAGTTTAATTTTCTATGAGTTTTACTATCAATCCAACCCGGATATATTCCCGGTTCACGGTTTAACCTGGTCCGATCACTTATCCGGTCCGCTTTTAAAAACACTACTTCAAACGAAACTTTCTTACATTTTATTGTTTCTCAACTATTCGTGTAGTGTTTCATTTTATATGTTCCAATGCAGCTAGCCTTCTTAACACCTATCTTTGTTAGTCTAAGCTACTTATATATAATATCCAAAATGATATCAAACCAATAAAAATGAATTAGAAAAAGCACGCGGCGTAGCCTAAACCTAAAACATGCAATATATGGAGGTGGCTTTGTACCATTCATATTTTTGTAGGATCTTTATAGCTTGGTCGAGAACTAAAATTCCATCATGGTGAAGTTAGCAAAGATCCATACAAATTAAATGTTAACCATATTCTATAAAAAAAATTGCTGGTCTGAGTTCTCAAAATCTTTTTCATCTTCAAATTTGATTTTGCATTAGCATAGTATGAACTTAAAGGCGGAACTAGAAGAAAAATATATACACTTGTCTCATAAGATTAATTGATTGTGGTGAAACAACGGACACAATACTAAAAATCTAGTTGAGCTCAACTCCAATTTTGTTTTGTAAGCGTCACTTATATAAGCTGCTTTTTTTTTTTTAGAATTACAATTGATTCCAACATAACTTAATTATGTTTGAACATAGCAAGAAACATGTCTATACCTAATGTTGATGTGGCCATTACTACCAATTATTGTTTAATAGAGTCTCATCTAGATGAATATGGATTACATGAGGGTGGGAGATATATCAAAGAAAGCAAAATTATCTATGATTATTGTTTCTCATATATTTATGGATGAGAATATGTCTTTGGTTCAATATGGTTATATTTTTTTCCTTAATTTTTGTTCTATTTTTGTAAGTCTTTCTATCATTTTTAATTTCATTGATTATATAATATAAATCATTTTACAAATAAAGTTTTAAAACCACCAGATAAATTGAAACTATAATGATTCTTTAGCATGCTTAGTGATGTGATATTCTCGATCTATGGTTATCTTGATTAGCAAAGTGTGCTCGAGTTACCGGATACGAGAGGACATAAACCAAGTTTAGATATACATTTATTTTTATATTGTGTGTACATCTCATGTAAAACAGAATCAAAGATTTCATGATTTAATTGAGTTGACAAAAAAAAAAAAAAAATTTCATGATTTAATTAAAATTAATAAAAACAATTTTTCCGCGGCGTAGCACGGGTATTTACCTAGTGAGTATCAAATTTAATTATTTGCTGGCTGCTGCCGGTAAGTGTTAGTATCAAATTTAATTATTTACTATTCGGTCTATTTATTATCCGATGAAAGATAACTGAGTGTATATTCTTTTTTTTCCGGCAGCAGATATCTGACTATCTGAGTATATATTCGGATTAAATATTCAATTTATAATATCTTAATATTGGATTTATGTATATTTCATTCTAAAATATTATCAATTATATAACCGGTTTACTTGTATAGTGGTTTAATGCCGGTTTAGATAGTTGGTTTAATGTTTATTGCAACTGTATATAAACGTGTTTTTGTATCTTCTTCTTCGTTTGAGGAAAGTGAAATAACAGAATTCATTTCATCCATTTCTCGATTCTGTTTCACTAATATGGTATCAGAGCAATCTCTGCTCATCTCTCTGATTTCGCTTCTTCCTCTTCAGTTTTCTTTCGTTTTCACCGTTTAATTGCTGCATTGAAATCGAATCTGTGATTTCTTCGACCTCGGGAGCTTCAGAATCGCTTACGCGAGCTTCATTCTTTCTCCTGAGCTTCGATCTTCTTCAAATGGCGAAACAAGGACGAAAACTGAAGAATCGTTCGTCTACTCCAACTGAATCGGAGGTAGATGGATCTGCGATGAAGAATAGAACTAGATCTTCATCACCAACTGAACCGGAAGTTGTCGCGACCTCGCCTCCTCTTGGATCTGCTAATCGCGCTGCTTCTGGTAGGTTTTCTACTGGATTGGAGTCATTCGACAATGCACATAGTCCTTTTTTCCTGCATTCAGCCGATCATCCAGGTCTCTCTATTGTTACACATACTCTAGATGGTACGAACTACAACAATTGGTTCATTGCGATGAAAATCAGTCTAGATGCGAAAAATAAACTCGCATTTGTTGATGGATCTCTTCCTAGGCCAGATGTGAATGATAGTTTGTTCAAAATCTGGAGTAGATGCAATAGTATGGTTAAGGCATGGGTGATGAATGTAGTGAACAAGGAGATATATGATAGCATTCTATACTATGAGGATGCAGCTGAAATGTGGAATGATCTGTATCTAAGGTTCCGTGTGAGCAATTTACCACGGAAATATCAACTAGAACAGTCTATCTACAATCTCAAGCAAGGTTCTCTGGATTTGTCTGCTTATTACACAAAGAAGAGGACTCTTTGGGAACAGTTAGCTAATACGAAATCTCATTCTGCAAAGAAATGCAATTGTGACCATGCAAAGGAGTTGTTGGATGATGCAGAAACTAGTAGGATCATTCAATTTTTGATGGGACTGAATGATGGCTTTGCAAACATCCGGGGTCAGATACTGAACATGCGACCTAGACCTGGACTATCTGAGATCTATAACATGCTAGATCAAGATGAAAGTCAGCGTGTGGTTGGTTTGGGAAATAGAATGATGCCTGCCCCAGCAACCTTTCAGGTTCAAGACTCTGGCATACTGGACTCATCTCAGATTCTATTAGCTCATGGCAACTTCAAGAAGCCAAAATGCTCTCATTGCAACAAGATTGGACACACTGTTGACAGGTGCTACAAGGTTCATGGCTTTCCTCCAGGACATCCAAGGGGAAAACCTGCAACAACAGTAGGCACAACAAATCTTACAAATCTCAACAGTGTCCCATACTTTCCACAAGAGACATCTATGGATTCTTCTACGAATCAAATCCAGAGCAGTTTTGAAAATATGTCTAAAGATCAAATTCAGACAATGATATCCTACTTTAGCACCAAGCTTCATACTCCTAGTGTCACATCTCCATCTGAACAGACTTGTGCTTCGACTTCAACTTCTGCACCTGTTATTTCATCAGTAACTGGTACATTTCTGAATCTCTACAATCAAAACTACTATGACATGCTTGTTTCTTCAATATCTACAGAACCGGAAGTGTCTCTTAGAGCTTGGGTAATAGATTCAGGAGCAACTCATCATGTTAGTCATTGTAGGGATATGTTTACAACTTATAAACCTCTAGACAGAACCTTCGTCACTCTCCCCAATGGTTATACAGTTAGGATAGTGGGCATAGGATTCATTCAATTGACTGATGCTATCTCTCTGTTTGATGTACTGTACATACCTGAATTCAAATTCAACTTGCTAAGTGTTAGTGTTTTAACTAAAACTTTGAATTCTAAAGTTAGTTTCACTGCTGATGCATGTTTTATTCAGGCCATTACACGGGAATTGATGATTGGTCAAGGTAGTCAAGTTGGAAACCTATATGTACTAAATTTCAATTCTGCAAATAATAAGGTGTCTTTAGCAGATGTTTCAGGTACTTCTTTTTCTTGTAATAGCATACTTGTTGATTCTAATACTTGGCATAGGAGATTGGGTCATCCATCTCAGTCCAAAGTTGATTTCCTCTCTGATGCCTTGAGTTTAAAAAGGAATACGAATAATACAAAGACATCTGACTGTTGTCATGTTTGTCATTTATCCAAGCAGAAGCACCTTCCCTTTAAATCTCGCAACAATATATGCACTGTAGCTTTTGAGTTAGTACATATAGATACATGGGGTCCTTTATGTGTTCCTACTACTGATGGTTACAAATACTTCCTTACAATAGTGGATGATTTCAGTAGAGCTACTTGGATTTATTTGCTTCGTGCCAAGTCTGATGTTTTACATATTTTTCCTGCTTTCATTCAAATGGTTGAAACACAATATAATGCAAAAGTTAAATCTGTTAGATCAGATAATGCCCATGAGTTGAAATTCAATGACATATACTCATCTAAAGGAATTGTTGCATATCATTCTTGTCCTGAAACTCCTGAACAAAATTCTGTGGTAGAGAGAAAGCATCAACATCTTTTGAATGTTGCTAGAGCCCTACTGTTTCAATCTCAGGTTCCATTAGAATTTTGGGGGGACTGTGTTCTTACGGCAGTGTTTCTTATCAACAGATTACCTTCTTTGGTTCTAGGCAATAAGTCTCCTTATGAGAAGCTCACGAATAAGATCCCAGAATATCATAACTTGAAAAGTTTTGGATGCTTATGTTATTGTTCCACTTCTCCCAAAGGTAGAAATAAGTTTGAACCTAGAGCTAGAGCATGTGTTTTTCTAGGATACCCTACTGGTTACAAGGGATATAAGCTGCTAGATATAGAGACACACTCCGTTTCTGTTTCAAGACATGTGATTTTTCATGAGGATATTTTCCCTTTTGTATCATCCAACATTACAGATGATACTAAGGATTTCTTTCCTCTATTACATTCTCATGCTTTCCCTGATGATCATATGCCTCCAGTGCACACATCTTCTGATGCACATCCTACATCAGATGTGTCATCATCTGAGGTTTTGGTTCCTTCTGAATCCAAATCTCGTAGAATTATACAACCACCAAAACACTTGCAGGACTTTCATTGCTATAATAATACTCTTACTAAGATAACAACTCCCTATCCCCTCACAAACTATATTTCTTATTCAAATATATCTGAGCATTTCTATGCTTTTCTTTCAACACTCACAAATACTCCTATACCAGAGAAATTTTCAGATGCCAAGGCTTTTCAGGTTTGGTGTGATGCTATGGGTGTGGAAATGGGTGCTATGGAAAGGACTCATACTTGGTTGGTTTGTGAATTACCTCCGGGCAAGGTTGCTATTGGCTGTAAGTGGGTTTATACAGTGAAGTATAATGCTGATGGAAGCATTGAGAGATACAAGGCTCGTTTGGTGGCTAAGGGTTTTACACAACAAGAAGGTATTGACTTCTTAGACACATTTTCAGCAGTTGCCAAGTTAGCCACTGTGAAGTTTCTTTTGGCCCTTGCACCGAAGTTGAAATGGTCTCTTCATCAACTGGATGTGTCTAATACCTTCTTGAATGGTGAATTGGATGAAGAAATATATATGAAGCTTCCACCTGGATACTCTGAGCTTAAGGGGGAACCTGTCGCAGCAAATTCAGTTTGTAGGCTCCTGAAATCTATCTATGGCCTTAAACAGGCTTCTCGACAATGGTTCCTAAAGTTCTCAACAACCTTGACTAACTTGGGTTTTGAGAAATGTTTCAGTGATCATACATTGTTTGTTAAACAATGGGATGGAAAGTTTCTTGCAATTCTGGTATATGTCGATGACATCTTGATTGCCAGCACTGACGATGATGCAGTAATAGTGCTAAAGAATCAACTGGAATCTCAGTTCAAGTTGCGGGATCTTGGAGCTCCTAAATTTTTTCTTGGACTTGAGATTGCTAGATCTCATGAAGGTATCTCGGTTAGCCAAAGGAAGTATGTCCTAGATTTACTTGCATCAAGTGGTTTCTCTGGATGTAAACCTTCAACTATTCCTATGGAACCAAATCAGAAGTTATGCAAAGGAGATGGTGAGGTACTTGATAATGCAAAGCAGTATCGGAAGTTAGTAGGGAAACTGCAATATCTGACTATCACAAGACCAGATATTAGTTATGCTGTCTCAAAGTTGGCTCAATACTCTTCAGATCCTCGAGCACCACACCTTCAGGTTGTTCATAAAGTGCTCAGGTATCTTAAAGGTACTATTGGACAAGGCCTCTTTTATGCAGCAGATGATAAGTTTGATCTTCGGGGCTATTGCGATTCAGACTGGGGAGCCTGTTTGGACACAAGAAGATCAGTGACAGGATATGCAATGTTCCTTGGAGATTCTTTGATTACTTGGAAATCGAAGAAACAATCTATTGTTTCTATGAGTACAGCAGAAGCAGAGTATAGGGCAATGTCTATGGCTGCCAAGGAACTCATCTGGTTATCTCGACTACTAGGAGAGTTTCGAGTTCCATTTACTCCTCTTGCATATCTTTACTGTGACAACACATCTGCTCTGCATATTGCAAGCAATCCTGTCTTCCATGAGAGGACTAAATACATAGAATTCGACTGTCACAAGGTCCGGGAATACATTGATTATGGTTTTCTCAAAACCATGTATGTGAGGACAGATCAACAGCTTGCTGATGTTCTGACAAAGCCTCTTTTCCCCGCACCTTTTAGGGATAACATACGCAAGATGGGTGTTCTCAGCATCTTCGAACCTTCATCTTGAGGGGGAATATCAATTATATAACCGGTTTACTTGTATAGTGGTTTAATGCCGGTTTAGATAGTTGGTTTAATGTTTATTGCAACTGTATATAAACGTGTTTTTGTATCTTCTTTTTCGTTTGAGGAAAGTGAAATAACAGAATTCATTTCATACATTTTTCGATTCTGTTTCACTAATAAATATTCATATATTTTTTTGTTTTTGTTCAAAATCTAAAATATTCATATATATAATTTAAATATATATACCCCCAAGAAAAGAAAAATATCCACACAAAAATTAGAATTTTCGGATACTTTGAGTTTTGTGAGAGAGATATGAACTGATAAAATCTACTATCCTTCTACCAAAAGCCAACTACATGTAAAAAATGAACATACATGTAGTATCTACATCTAGCAGTTATAAACATCTAAATCTATATGTATAGAGTTTGTCTTATTAGCATGGGTTACACATACATACAGTAACTGTTTCTTACTAAATCCAATTATCATTTATTACTTAACAACTTTCCAATCACATTTTTTCATTGGGTTAATCTTTATTATGAAAGATAAAACTCGAGACATTTATTTTCTCTTTATTAATTGAAAGTAATAGTACGGAGATGATATGAGAAAATATCATTAGATGAACTTGAACTTGAAGATCTTCAACAGTTGACAAACTCGTAGTTGACAATTAAGTGTCCACGAGCGTACCCCTGACCGTTAGTATCAAGCTGTCTGAAAACGCCCTCGTCTAAGTCCAAACCGCCGTTACTACACTGATCCACGATTCTCACAGTCGCTTGCGTTCCAGTCGCAGTATTCGTCACCTGCGTTTGCGTTTTTATGTTTTGGTTTTATCGATCGATATTACTTTTAAGCGCACTAAATAAAACAGGATATATATATATATATATATAACACATGCACCAATTTTGGAATATGGCCTTTTTCAAAACGTGATTTATGAAATAGATAAAATGACTTACCCTTAAGCATCTACCGCAGGAGTCACGACCGCGCGGTCCAACCGGACCGCAGAAAGCTGTCCAGCCGTACCTCTGACGCCACTCAAGCGATTGGTTCCCATCCCACGTGGAGCAATACGCACTTACTCGGTAAAGATCCCACCCGTTTTGTGCAGGATTGTAGAAATGGTAAGTTGATCTTACGTTGGACGCGGATTGAGCGGCTGTTTTGGCGGCAAACGCACATAGCAACACAAACAAACATATGCTAAGTCTCGACATTTATTTCTCTATGTTTGTTTTTTTAAGATCTAAATTTGTGATAGATATAATAAAAGAGTTTCTGAAACTCTATATATAGACAATTATATACTATGAAATTTCTAGTTTAGCCTGGTAATTTTTTTGGAGCGTTGTGTATTTTTTTTCTTTGGCGTTGATTTGAATATTCAATGTACTTACTATTCTTGGGAGACGTTTCTAGTCGTTTGTTTCATGTTCCACGCATGGCGTGCTTAAAGTTTTTCAATTATTCGAGAGGAATAATGATAAGATGATCGTGTATATTTTTTTGTCATCATTATTTATAAATTACAACCGTCATTATAGATGAAACTTTACATTTATACTCATACGGTTATATATAGAGCTTAATTAGTAGAAAATTGTTTCAATCCTATGAAATTTGTGTTCAATACGATCTTATAGTATTATGGAAGAATTAATTACGCCAATTAATTTTTTTTTTTTTTTTGAAAAAANTTCATTTTTATAGGGGTATCCTTTAATAATTTTATAAAAAAGGAGTATAGAAAAATTATAATTCATTACTTACCCTTAAGCACTTGCCGCAAGAAGCTTGACCTCGAGGACCAGCCGGTCCACAGAAGGCGGTCCAGCCATACTTGCTCCGCCACGCGTACGGCTTATCAGCATTCCACGTGGAGCAATAAGCACTCACGGCTCCCAAATCCCATTTGTTCTGCTCCGGGTTATAGTAATGGTAGGTGGCGCGTACGTTCGACGCGCTCTCCCCTGTGCCGCTAGACCCGCTTGCCCAACAATTGCTCTGGCAGTTGTTGGACGGTGAGCAGTAGTCCGCCGTGGTGCCGCAGTAACCCCACTGGCTGCAACAGATGCGGCCGGGACAAGTCTGACCACGGGTTTGGCCGCCGCACTGTTGTCCGGCCACCGTGGCCACCGTGTATGATAATAGTATGATGGCTATGCTAAGTTTGATCTTCATGATTGATCAGTTTATGTCTTGGTAGTCTAAATTAATGCATGTCCCCGTCTCTCTCTCTATATATATATACATATATACTGGTCAAAAGTCAAAACCATATGATCGGACGGTTTAAACTCGAGGACGCATTGTGTATCTTCGTACATTGCTAAACAGGTGATAATGAGAGGCGGCTAACTGTAATTGATTGATTGTTTGTAGAAAAGCAGCAGCCTGATAGATAAGAGTCGCTCTCACCTGGGATAATATTGGATTCCATCATTTTTTTAACTAATCAATGTTAACAAAATCGGTCCATTGATTTTTTTTTTTTTTTTAACCATTATGCAATAAATAAGTGGAGCGGAATTCATCTGCCATATAAATGGTTTTTGAAATTTGCAAAATGAAGATTTTTCAGTTTCAACCCTAAATTTGAGTTACTGAAAAATGTAAGTAGACATCAAATCTTCCTTATGATTGGTTGCATTTTTTATCTGTAGCCTTTAATGCAGGGGCGTGGCTATGCACATTTTTTTTAAACATTCACTTAAGAACCCATATTTTTAGAAAAAAATGAAGGGTCAAATTCTTTAGTTAAGTTCATTAGTTGTTAGTAAGTTCTTTATGATTAATTCAATTTTTCTTACAAATTTAGCACTTAAATTTTTTTTTGTGTCTTTTAACGTTTAAATGACGAAAATACCACTTTTTCTGTCTACCCGTGTACCGTCCACAATTGTACACGTGTGTATATGTGCTAAATTATCATGAATATTAACAAAAGTGTTAAAAAACTATGAACATTAATTTAAGTGGTAAAAAATTATGAACAATATTTAAGTGTTAAAAAACTATCAAAAGTTTAGAAAGTGCTAATTTTTACAAAATATCCGTCTATATAAAATTAGCAACTAATTAAAAATTAATTTAACAATACGATAAAAGATAAAATATTAGGACAACACACGTAGCAATTTAAACAATTAGACAAAATAAACTTTTGAGAATTTCACAACAACCACATAATCAATTGGTACTTGCTAATTGCTAAGTATTTTTTTCATCATAAATGTGTGTAATCTAATATTAGATTCAGTTTGATTGGTGATTTAGATTATATTACAAACGAAAACTCAAATAATTGGTAAATTTATCAGCTTTAATGAAGTATGATTTGGAATTTTAGATATGTATTGTAGTTTTGTGAATATGAAGACAATCAATTGTTATTATGATGAATGAAAACATGTTGGTTTAGACTCTTAATGCACATGCTCTTTTTACCAAAATCATATAAAACATGAATTATTTTTTAATATACAATACATTTGTGAAATTAAGTATGTTTTTTTATTAAAAACTTATTTATGAATTGGATGGTTTTATATGAATTTGGGACAATGATGTTTAATTGGGACCTTTTTATTTAACACCGTTTACGGGTTCTCCGTATCTCTAGGCACGGCTCTGATCAAAACCATATATGATCGGACGGTTTAAAACGAGGAAGCATTGTGTATCTTCGTACATTGCTAAACAGGTGATAATGAGAGGCGGCTAACTGTAGTTGATTGTTTGTAGAAAAGCAGCAGTCTGGTAGATAAGAGCATCATTATTGGGAGAAACCCATTAAGGGTTCTTAGAGACTTTTTTATTAATAAACTTAAATTAAGAACCTCTCTTTAGAAACTTAAGAAATAACTAGTTTATTAGTAGAACCCCGTATGAGGTTCTTAACAAAAATGTTTTTTTGGTTTTTTATATATTGGTTATCCTCTTTGCTGAAATCATGAAAAAACAACTTAAACCAGTGACAGAGAGTTGTTGTTCTGTTATTGAGAACACAGAGGTGATGACATAGGATCATCACAGAACATGAAGAACAGAAACTTGCTTGTCTTTATTATTGACAAAAGCATGTCTTAAACAAAACATCAGACCATAAAGAACAAAGTGGCGATGTATGCCTACAAACACACATTAGATTAAGCAATTTTTATTTCACCAAATGCAGGTTTAGCTCTATTGCTTGTTTGTTTACTCCAAATGCAAAGTCAATCTCTACATTGCCCTCTACCGTGAATGTGATCAAAGATGAAAAGAAAGAGAAGCCAAGCATTCATCACAAGCATTTAATAGAGGATAACAAAGGAAGAGAAGAAGCAAAGAAAGAGAAAGCATTCATCACAACCAGCCTTCTATCTAACCAGAAACCATTTACTAACACAACTATAATCTAACACTAATGCATTTATTACCATCTAAACGTTTTCTTCGTACATTGCTAAACAGGTGATAATGAGAGGCGGCTAACTGTAGTTGATTGTTTGTAGAAAAGCAGCAGCCTGGTAGATAAGACTCTTATCATAAGAGTCGCTCTCACCTGGGATAATATTGGATTCCATCTTTTTTTTTGACTAATTTTTTGTTTTTTACCATTATGCAATAAATAAGTGGAGCGGAATTCATCTGCCATATAAAATGGTTTTTGAACTTTTCAAAATGAAGATTTTTCAGTTTCAACCCTAAATTTGAGTTACTGAAAAATGTAAGTAGACATCAAATCTTCCCTATGATTGGTTGCATTTTTTATCTGTAGCCTTGAATAGTTGAATGAATCCTTGATGTATAAAAGACAATGAATTTCCAAGACTTATAAATTTTGAGTTTGTTAACTAGCAGGGCTTACTCTTTTTTGGGGAGAAACTAAAATATTCTCTTGGCCCATAAGTTATTCTAAAGCCTCTTTAGGCCCATTAAAACCTCCAAAGAAAATTAGAGCTTTTTTTGGATATGGATTTTATCGCTCCCATCATTCACAATGTTTTTCTAACCAAATCGGTAAATCAACTAGATTGTCTTTTTCAGATCTTTTTTTTGTTTAAAACGTCTTTTTAAAGTTTAGTTTATCGGACCTGACAGGGTTATGAGTTTTAGGATTTACGGGCAAAGTGGTGGGCCTGGTGACAATAAATTCAAGAATACAGATTTTCTAAGTTATAAATTGTAAGTTTTGTCAAAAAAAAAAAAAAAAAATTATAAGTTTGTGACTTTGGGTAAGGAAGGGCCAAATGGCCCAAATCTTTGCCAATCCTCGTTTTATCGCAATGGCTTAAACTATGATATTTTGCCTATATATGAAAGAATAATTGCATACGACCTATGCATAGGGCTGATATACTCATATATTGCACTGTTTTAGCATGCATTTCACTTATAGTTTGTGTAGATTACATGCATAATCGTGGTCTTATCTTGCATTTAGGTCTCATTTAGAGTCTTAGGGTTCTCATACTATGTCCTAGAGTGTCTTGCATGTTTTGGAGTCATTTTCAGGTGTTAAACGAGGAGATTCGTCACCCGAGGAAAGGAGACAGAGATCACGCTGAGCATCGATCGATACCAAGGGTATCGATCGACACCTAGTGGCAGTACCGATGCTCCTGCTCGGTACCACAGCTCGGCATTGCCACAGGAGGAATCCCGGGGGAAATGGTCTTAACACGGAGCAGTGATACCGAGGAGTGACCTCGGTATCCAAACACCAAGTATCGATCGATACCCCACGGTATCGATCGATACCAAATGCTTCAGGAGACAATACCGATGCTCCTGCTCGGTACTCCAGCTCGGTACAGCCACA
>PKML01005336.1:489131-516827 GCA_002933935.1 Eutrema yunnanense | reverse complement strand
TTTTTTTCTATACTAAAAACATTATTTATTGTACATTTAAACACAATTCAACCAATAAAAAATCAATCTGCAAAATATAAAATGTCAAAAATAAAATAAAATAATTTAATTTTGCATTGATTTATGAGAACATCACTTATTTGAAAACAAAAAAAAACTTTCAAAGCATCACTTATTATAGAACGGAGAGAATAGTAAAAAAAAAAAACTTTCTAATCACTTTTTTAAAAATAATTATCGCCCCGTGTATAGAGATTTTGCAGCTGAACGATCACATCTAGTAGCCTTCTCACATCCTCGCTGATATGGATTCGACGGTCTGGGTAAAAAACATACGACGGTAGGATATCGAGGATGACAATCAGTTTCATGTGACCTATCACCTCGAGTTATCATTCTATAGTCGATGTATCTTTTCCTTGCTTCGGTGCTGCTAACAAACACGCATACAACGATCAAGATTGTCACAAACGTAAACTGAACTTTTGCTTTTATCATGATTTTTGTTGTTGTTGTGTGGAAAGATTGAAAAACTCAGTTCTCATTTATACTACGTACAAGAGATAACTCAGATAAGTTATAATTCCACTAGCTTCATCAGTTCAGAAGTTTTTTTTATTTAATAGCAAATTTGGGGGGTTACAATTATATTAATAAAATTGGGGGTTACACAGGATCCAATTACTTTTCCAGCCGTTACGTTCATGTTGCTTATAAACACACACATGCTATGATGTATGAAATATTGCAACGAGCATAAACCTTTTTTTTTTTGGTTAAAGAGCATAAACATATTTGTTCCTTTCATTTATTTTTTTTCTTCTGTTGAAAAATGTGTATTTGTGTTGGTTGGTAAAAAAAGTTGACTTCGAGATATTTATATATAGTGAATAAATATGAAAAGTTATCCATTAGTGTTTACAACAAGTATTAAAAATAGTGATATATTTTGTTGAATAAAATGAAAGGAGTTTGATTTGTCTCAATCTTCATATGCACAGTTGACACAACTGTCATGTAATGTCAACTACCATATATATATATCCTCTTACCGTACATATATACCTCCTTGGTCAAGTTTAGATAAATCGACCTCGTTAATTAGTGGACAAGACAATGACATTATTAAAATGAAAAACAAAAAGAAAATCATCCACTAGTTTATTGAGCACGGCATAGCCTAGAGGCCGGAGGCGACTAAAAAATGCTCAAATTTATATGAAAAAAGTATTAACGTTTTTTACAAATTATCTATTTTGATCATTTTAGAAAATTTACAGTAATTTTGGATAATAAATTGTATATTTTCATGTTTGATACCAAAAAAAAGTTGTATATTTTCATTAAAAAACAATTTGCCGATGAAATTAATTTTGCGTAGCTTTGAAAAAACGTTCATCAAAATGTGGTGCTAATATAAACGATTTGGTCATCAATTCTAAAACAAAACAACATTATTAGTCTTAATTATTGAAGGTTTTGTATGTTTTATCTTTATCTTTTTCATTGAAATTAAATTTATTGTTGAAAATATCTCTAAAAAGGTAACGCAGTATACATAAGTATTGTGTATCTAACAAAGATTATTAAAAATTAAGGATTTAAAAATATATTTATATTTAATAAAAGCCCCTTTAACAATTTTTAAGAAAATGTGGCCGTAGGCCAATGTTTTCATATTATTGAAGTAGGCACGACCCTGGAGCATGGTAGTAAAATGCATAATTTACATTATTCCGACCGAAAATAACGTACAATAGCTTATGATTTGAGATTTTTTTTTTTAAAATATCTATAAATTTGATCTTCAATTAAGAAAAAATTTCCAAAAAAGTTTGTTTTTGTTTCTGTCAGGAAATATTATAAGTTGAGAGCTTTTGTGGCTCCATAAAATAATACTCCAAAAAGATTTATAGACAGTTTAAGAATAAGTGGCTGGGCTTTTTGGTATCGGGTTTGGAGAATATATAAAAAACATTGTTTATTTTTGGGTGCCCATACCATACGTACTTTAAATCAGTTGGATAAAGTGAGAAGGCCTTACAAAGCATTCAAACTTAAAACCTAACTTCCCAATCATTTCTCTTGTTTGGTTAACTTTTAAATGGTGGAATTACGTAGCAACATAATTGGCTTAATTCTGTAATTGAAAAAAATACCACATTTAATGTAACTTTATAGTCAATAACGCTAAATTACACTCCTAGGGTACGTACTTCAAAGATTAAATTTGGGAAAATTGTAAAAAAAAAAACATAATCTTTTTAAGTTTGACCATTAAAACAACTAACTATCGTGTGTACAATTTAAATCATCAATTTATATTGACTTTAAGTTTAAATTATAAACTTTTGTTACGACGTCAAATCGATAAACATGATGGATAAAACGAGGTTAAAAAACCGTTATAAATCACAGTTAAGTGATACGACGTCGTTTTTTTTAAATTAAAATCTGATGCAGCGAGATATTTGGAATATTTCTAAATATCTTTATTATTATCTTTTATTTAATTAATTAATATTATTCTAAATTTGATAGGTTGTAAGGTTTTGTGATTTATTATAAATAAGCCGTTTAGGCATTCTATTGTATTCACTTGATGATTTGATTAATACAGAGATTTTAAAGAGGTTTTGATAAACCACTGTGAAGAGTTATCACAAACCCTAGTTTCCGCGTATTCTTAGAATCAACGAATCTAGTTCTATCCATAGAAGCTTTCGCTTCATCAAAATCCCAATAAGATGATTAGAATTTTCGTGATTTGAAGTTTTAAGAAGAAGAAGAAAAAACGACGTCGTATCATTTAACTGTGATTTACAACGGTTTTTTAATTTCGTTTTATCTATTCCGTTTGTCGATTTAACGTCATGTCTAATTTATCACAATCAACAGAAGTTTGTGATTTAAATTTAAAATCAACAAAAATTAATGATTTAAACTATCTATGCAATAATTTATGTTTTGAATGACCAAAATTCGAAAGTTCATATTTTTGGATAATTTTTCTGATTAAATTTCTTCAAATGGTGGGATTTTTGTAGCAAGATAATGGCGGCGAAAACGAAATAGTAGTAAGTTATTTTTTTTTTTTTTTGAAATAGTAGTATTGTAACTTCCTGCTTACGTGGATAAAAGAGGGACCCACACAAAATAGATTTTCCCGTATGTTTAAAAGATTTTAGCTTTGCCCTTTTCATCGTCCGTTCAACGCTTCCGTCCTCTCTTCCAATTTAAACCCTTTTCTCTCTCTTGTCCGAATCAAATCCGGTTGCTGGGAAAAGGAAGCTTTGGGCGATTGTCGAGGGCAATAAAACCCTAATTTTAAAATCGTGGATCTCCCAAGTTGCTGAATCGGGCGGTGGCGATCTTGTCTTTTAGTCCGCGATGGCGGAATTAGGGCAACAGACGGTGGAGTTCTCCGCTCTGGTTGGTCGAGCCGCAGAGGAATCGTTCCTTTCTCTCAAGGAACTCGTTGAAAAGGCTAAGTCGACGGAGCTTTCTGATACTGATAAGAAGGTTAGCCTCCTCAAGTATGTCGTTAAGACTCAGCAACGTATGCTCCGCCTCAATGCGCTCGCCAAATGGTGTAAACAGGTTTGTCTTTCTCCGTTTGTACAAGTTCTTAGCGTTTTTGGGTTTGTGGGCCCAAGTGAAAGTTCCAAGCTTTCTTGAATCGGAATCGAATATGGTGCAAGATTAGGGTATTGTTTGTCCGTTGCAAGATCTATGAGTTTTGAATTCGTGTCTTGGGGGATGATTTACAGATGTTGTTTTCTTGTTTGCGTTACATTACTTGTCTGCTTAAAGCTTATATGTGTGTCTCATTGCAACTGTATGATGCTATGCCTCTGGCATAGTAAGCCTAAGTGTTTGCTAAATTTTCAGCTTTTCTTACTTCTCGGAACAGCTAAAAGAAAAGAAAAATCAAACTTAAGACTTTTTAGTTCGGCTAATGTGGATATATAGTGTTACTTTTATTTTAAACTGCATACAGAGTGTGAAAAAAACTGAGCACTTTGCCTTGGTTGAGTTCAGTTTCTCTATAATCACCATCAGTGGACTGTTTAGGATATGGATTGGTGCGTAAAAGCAGGTCATTTGTTATCATTGGTGCTTCTGGATAGAATTTTAATTTTTTGTAGTCCCTACTTTTTACTAGATTTGTCCGAGTGTCAAAATGGAACTTAACATTAAAAGTAGACTTATTACGAGGTTCTGTCATCTCTGCATATTTGGAGAAATTTGACTGTAATGTTTCTGTGAAATTACCAGGTAGTTACTTTAGATCAAGCAATCATTAATAGTTCCTAGATTATTGATGATTGCTTGTGTTTACTATCTTTACAGAGTAAGTAATCGGAAATTTATTAAGCCTCTTATTCACCTTTGCCTTTACCTCCTTGGCTGCAGGTTCCTCTAATAAATTACTGTCAAGACCTCGGGAGCACATTATCAGCTCATGATATATGCTTCACACAAGCTGCGGATTCACTGTTTTTTATGCATGAAGGTCTACAGCAAGCTCGTGCTCCTGTCTATGACGTTCCCTCTGCTGTTGAGGTTTTGCTGACAGGTTCTTATCAGCGCCTGCCAAAGTGCCTAGATGATGTGGGGATGCAGAGCTCTTTGGATGAGCATCAACAGAAACCAGCACTAAGGAAGCTGGAGGTACTTGTACGTTCCAAACTACTTGAAATCACACTTCCAAAAGAAATAACAGAGGTGAAAGTTTCTAAAGGTACAGTTACCTTATCCGTCGACGGGGAATTTAAGGTTCTTGTTACTCTTGGTTACCGAGGACACCTATCCATGTGGAGGATATTGCATTTGGATCTGCTTGTTGGTGAAAGAAGTGGCCCAATTAAACTCGAAGTGACAAGACGGCATATCCTTGGAGATGATTTAGAGCGTCGAATGTCCGTGGCAGAAAACCCATTCACAATATTATATGCGGTGCTCCATGAGCTTTGCGTTGCCATTGTCATGGACACAGTCATAAGGCAGGTCCGAGCTCTTCTTCAGGGGAGATGGAAAGATGCAATTCGCTTTGACTTAATTTCTGATACTGGCACCACACCAGCAAACCAAGAAGGAGAGGCAGATTCTGTTAGTCTTCGAACGCCAGGAGTGAAACTTATGTACTGGTCAGATTCTGATAAAAATTCTGGTCCATTCATTAAAATTGAACCAGGGTCAGATCTCCAGATTAAGTGTTTACACAGCACATTTGTAGTTGACCCACTTACTGGCAAGGAAGCCGAGTTTTCTCTCGATCAGAGCTGCATTGACGTGGAGAAGCTTCTGCTTAAAGCCATATGCTGTAACAGATATACCCGTCTTCTTGAAATTCAGAAAGAGCTTTTGAGGAATGCTCGTATTTGTCGAGCTCCTAGTGATGTCATCCTTCAGGCCTTCCTGGATGAGCCTGGTATTGAGGTAAAAAGAAGAGTTGGTTTTACCTTAATCTTGGGTATTTTGTTCCTTGAAATTTTAGGAGTTTTTCCCAGGTTAGAATTACTTGGATGTCAATAGTCTGATGTCTGTTTTCTGACACGTACCTCGTTTGCTAATCACTGTGTTCAGACAAATCCCTTGCTAGTTTTTCCATGGCTTCATGCTAGAGAACAGGAGATTAAGTATTAACTGGAAGTTTAAGTGTCAGAGATGGTGGAACCTAGGTTTCGAATATCTAGTTTGTTTTGACACAATTCAGAGTAGTGAATTTTCTGCAATGTTTATGTCCTATGGCCTAGCTTCTTTTAGCTGGGGAGCTAGTATAGCTCAGGCTATCTTTCTCTTGCTATTGGTGTTCTCAATATTTAATTGAATTTAATTGGGTCATTCTTCTTTACCCCCTTCTTTAAGGGAGGTAACATGGTAGATTCTAAGGAACAAGTAGAGCCAGAGGTCTTACGTGTCCGAGCGTATGGATCTTCATTTTTCACACTCGGGATCAATATAAGGTATAATTTTTGCATTTATTATATATAGAGAGTAATCTTATTTTAGCCTGGCAGTTCTCATTTTATATTAATGTTTGCAGGACTGGTCGGTTTCTTCTTCAGTCATCCAAGAGTATCTTGAGCCCCTCCATCTTGGACGAATTTGAAGATGCGTTAAATCAAGGAAGTATATCTGCAGTTGATGCCTTTATCAGCTTGAGAAGCAAAAGCATTTTGCATTTTTTTGCCGCCATTGGCAAATTTTTGGGTCTCGAGGTAGTAATTTTTTGCCTTAACTTGTTGTTCAAGTTCAATTTTGGAGTTGGAAGTGTTGACTTTTGTGTTTGATGCAGGTCTACGAACATGGTTTTGGTGTGAACAAAGTCCCCAAAAACCTCTCGGATGGGTCAAGCATTCTGACTTTGGGATTCCCTGACTGTGAAAGCTCTCACCTCTTGCTCATGGAACTCGAAAAGGACTTCACACCATTGTTTAAACTAGTGGAAACTCAAATGGATGGTTTGGGAAAACCTCAGTCTTTCAATGATCTGAGCAATGTTTTGCGAGTTAAGAAAATTGATATAGGGCAGATACGGATTCTCGAAGATGATCTTAACTTGATTACATCCGATGTGGTTAGATTTGTATCTTCATTCTCAGATGCTGAGAGCTTAAATCAAGCATCTGGACACCGTCATCCTGGATTAATTGACGAATCTTTGGCAGAAATGAGTGGAAGCCTATTGAGTTTCTCTAGCATTGTAGATGAAGTGTTTGGACTTCAAAAAGGGACATCTGCTCTTGTTTCAAGTGATGGGCATGGTTCAATTCCCAAGAATCTTTCTGCTGTTAATGGCCTCGGAGAAGTTCCATTGTTGACTAGCTATCAACAAGATTCCTTGTATCATCTGCAGGCCCCTTTACAATCTAGCTCTTTTAATTTGTTATCATCTCCCCCTCGGAAGGGTTCAGATATGAAGAAGATAGCTATCTCTAACCCTAACCCGGAGTTATCCATGATATTGTCTCCATCACTATCTACTGGGAACGGAGTCTCTGAGCCAGGCAGTAGAATGGTCACTGAATCCTCGTTGTCACCTCTTCCCGTATGTAAGAACATTTCCATAGCCTTTTTTTACCTTCATAGAATTATTTCTCAATATTGGAATACCTAATTTCTTTTATTTTCAGCACAAACAGCCGATCTTGGAACTACTTCTGATGGTCCTTTGTTGAGAAAAGACCAGAAGTCTCGAAAACGTTCAGCTTCAGATTTGCTAAGAATGATCCCATCTCTCCAGGGATCGGAAGGTGTAACTAATCCCAATAAGAGAAGTAAAACCTCCTCTGAATTGGTGCAAAGCGAATTAGTGAAGAGTAGGAGCCCTGCATCACAGACCCTATCCACTTCCGTGGCAGCATCAACAAAAAGTATTGGATGCAGCTATGGGAATCTCATAGCTGAAGCAAACAAAGGGAACGCACCTTCAAGCGTTTTTGTCTATGCTCTTCTCCATGTGGTCAGACATTCTTCGTTGTCCATAAAGCATGCCAAACTAACTAGTCAGATGGAGGCACTGGATATTCAATATGTTGAGGAAATGGGACTAAGGGATGCGTTTTCAGATATATGGTTCCGGCTTCCATTTGCTCAGAATGATTCCTGGCAACATATATGCTTGCAGCTTGGTAGACCTGGAAGCATGTGTTGGGATGTGAAAATAAATGACCAACACTTTAGGGATCTCTGGGAACTTCAAAAGGGAAGTAAAACCACACCTTGGGGATCTGGAGTTCACATTGCGAATTCGTCTGATGTTGATTCCCATATCCGCTATGACCCTGAAGGTGTTGTTCTGAGCTATCAATCCGTGGAAGCCGATAGTATAAAGAAGCTTGTGGCTGACATACAGAGGCTTTCAAATGCTAGAATGTTCTCCCTTGGTATGCGGAAACTACTTGGCATAAAGCCAGATGAAAAAACAGTAGAGTGCATTGCTAATCCCACTATTAAAGGACCTGCTGGAGGGAAAGGCAGTGGTGAGCCAGTTGATAGATGGAGGGCTTTCAAGATTGAGGCAGTAGGATTAACAAGTCTGTGGTTTAGCTTTGGTTCAGGCATTTTGGCACGTTTTGTTGTAGAGTGGGAATCAGGTAAAGATGGATGCACCATGCATGTCTCTCCTGACCAACACTGGCCACATACGAAGGTGAGTTGTTCGCACAACTTAAACGATCGATCTCTTCATGCGAATTATTTTTATTCTTAAAGAGTAATGAATATATGCATTTCCTCATTGTGGGTTATTCTTGTACAGTTCTTGGAGGATTTCATAAATGGTGCAGAGGTAGAATCTCTTTTGGATTGCATTCGCCTCACTGCTGGGCCTTTGACTGCATTAGCTGCCGCTACTCGCCCTGCCCGAGCTAGTACTGCCACGGGCGTGCCTGTCGTACCTGCTACAGCGACTTCAAGACAATCAAATCAGATACAACAAACTCAGGGAATCATTGCCCCTTCAACTTTAGCAACTCCTAATGCAGTTGGCCAGTCTGCCTCAGGAACTTCAGGAAATACTGTTGCTTCTCCTGCTCCAAGCCCACTCGGTGGAAGTTTCCATGGAGTTGCAATGCTAGCCGCTGCAGGGAGAAGCGGACCTGGAATCGTTCCCAGCTCTCTCTTGCCCATTGATGTCTCTGTAGTACTCCGTGGACCCTATTGGATAAGGATCATATACCGTAAACGTTTTGCAGTGGACATGAGATGCTTTGCTGGAGATCAAGTCTGGTTGCAACCAGCAACTCCACCCAAGGGTGGTGCTTCTATTGGAGGCTCCTTGCCATGCCCCCAATTCAGACCTTTCATCATGGAGCATGTTGCTCAAGAATTGAACGGTTTAGAACCGAATTTGACCAGTCAAGGAGCAACAAATCCAAACAGTGTAAACCCAACTGGTAACGGTGGGAGCAGAGTAAACTTTTCCCCCTCTAGTGCAATGTCACGAGCCGCGATGAATCGTGTAGGCAGTGTTGCTTCAGGATCTTTAGTCTCAGGATTGTCTGTACGTAGACCACCAGGCACTGCTGTGCCAGCACATGTTAGAGGCGAATTAAACACAGCGATTATCGGTTTAGGTGATGATGGTGGCTATGGTGGAGGATGGGTTCCTCTTGTTGCTCTTAAAAAGGTTTTGCGTGGTATCCTTAAATATCTTGGTGTACTGTGGCTATTTGCTCAGTTACCAGATCTCTTAAGAGAGATTTTAGGTTCAATCTTGAAGGAGAACGAAGGAGCTCTCTTGAATTTAGACCAAGAACAACCAGCCTTACGCTTCTTTGTCGGGTAAGCCAAACCGAGAGCTTAGGCAAATCGTATCGTGTGTTTATACATTAATCTGGGTATGCTAACCGTAGTTGTCTTTTTGTTTGTTTTGTTTTTGTAGTGGCTATGTATTTGCAGTGAGTGTCCATAGAGTTCAGCTTCTTCTTCAAGTCCTTAGCGTAAGGCGATTCCATCACCAGCAGCCGCAAAACGGATCCTCTGCTGCTGCTCAAGAGGATCTAACCCAATCCGAGATTGGAGAAATCTGCGACTATTTCAGCCGTCGTGTTGCATCAGAGCCTTACGATGCTTCAAGAGTTGCCTCGTTCATAACACTCCTCACATTACCCATATCGGTCTTAAGGGAGTTTCTAAAATTGATAGCTTGGAAAAAAGGATTATCGCAATCACAACAAGCTGGAGAGATTGCTCCTGCACAGAGACCTCGAATTGAGCTATGTCTAGAGAATCATTCCGGTACTGATGTAGACAACAGTTGTGCAGCTAAAAGCAATATCCATTACGACCGGCCTAACAATACTGTCGACTTTGCGTTGACCGTCGTTCTTGATCCTGCGCACATACCTCACATAAACGCAGCTGGAGGAGCGGCGTGGTTGCCTTACTGTG
This sequence comes from Eutrema yunnanense, assembly GCA_002933935.1. NCBI lineage: Eukaryota > Viridiplantae > Streptophyta > Magnoliopsida > Brassicales > Brassicaceae > Eutrema > Eutrema yunnanense. The sequence goes on along the minus strand of PKML01005336.1, from coordinate 506,927 downwards.
TATCGGTTAGGTTAAGGTATACGTTTGGGGAAAACCCTAGCGTGACGTTTCTTGGAATGGAAGGAAGCCATGGAGGTCGAGCTTGTTGGCAACGTGTTGACGATTGGGAGAAATGTAAACAGAGAGTGAGTCGTACAGTGGAAGTCAACGGTTCTACTGCAGGAGATTTGACTCAAGGCAAACTCAAATTGGTTGCAGACAGTGTCCAGAGAACATTACATCTTTGTCTTCAAGGTCTGAGAGAAGGTAATAACAACACTCTTCAAAAGGAATTTACCATATAGAGAGGTAAAATCCTTGTCAGTTTTGGAAATTGTTATGTCTTAATGTGTACATACATAGTATAATACTGATTTTGGCTGTTTCTTTTCTATCGTGACTTAGAAACGTGTTGTAGCATTTTTGTGTTTCCCAGTATAAAATTAGAGGTTTCGCCTCTATTTGTTACCAATTAACGACAATAGAGAGACGAGAAGAGGTATATAAGGTTCAGAAATAATAACCAAATATTCTTGGTTGTGAAATTTGGTTGAATTTAGAAAATACTTATCGCAACAACTAATTTGCTTAAGAAAAATTCTTGCATTTTGATTACAAGATTGAATGAATCAAGAGGAGAACTTTCTGACTAAAATGGATAATATCTGTGGGACTTGATGGATATCCAAAAAAATGTATCATTCAAGTTAAAATGGCTAATTGATCTCTGTTCCTAACAAGTCCAAAAGATCCAATTTTGAATTCATTTCATCACACAGATGGTGCAATATTCCTTTGATCTCAAGCCATCTTGGATGGTTCTGCTTCTCTGCAGCCACAAAGCTATGAATTCCCTCTACTCCTACTACACTACTGTATCCTGCAACCTTTTTTATTCCACGAATCTCCATTGCTTCTCTCGTCTTGTCTGAATATCCGAACCTTCCAGCGGTTGCATATATATTGGACAGCAAAACGTATCCGCCTTCTTTTTCAGGTTCCAACTTAAGCAATTCCTTTAAAGCCATTTCTGCGGTTTCAATATCTTCTCCTCCCCGAGAACCGCTTAAGATTGATCCCCACATCGACTGACTTGGTCTCATTGGCATCTTCTTCTGCACTATGTCTTTTGCTTCTTCTACTCTCCCTGCCCTACACAACAGATCGACAAGGCTTCCGTAATGCTCGGTTTCAGGGTCAAAGCCGAATTTCTCCTTCATGTTGTTGAAAACGTGTAGCCCTTCCTCCACGAGTCCGCTATGACTGCACGCTGTTAGGACAGCGAGCAGAGTGACTTTGTTTGGCGTCACGCCTTCTTCTTGCATTTCTTCGAATAGTTGCAGAGCTTGCTTGCCATTTCCATGGAAGGCAGACCCAGTTATCATTGTCGTCCATAGCGTGACGTCTTTTTCAGGAACTGTCTTGAAAACCGCGAATGCCCGCTCGATGGTACCACATTTGCAGTACATATCTACCAGGGCCGAACCTAGAAAGGCGTCAATTTTCAATCGCAGGCGGATCACTAATCCGTGTAGCCATCTTCCTTGGTCTAGCTCGCCGTTGTTTGCTGCACCACTTATCAAACTTACCACAGTGACACGGTCTGGAATGATCTTCTCCACTGTCAACATCTCACAGAACAACTCTCTAACGGCTCTTTGGTCACATCCCTTCTTCGAGTAACCAAAAAGCAGAGAATTCCAAGAAACAAGATCCCTTTTGGGCATCTGATCAAAAACATCCTGAGCAGCTTCCATGTCCCCAAGCCTAGCAAACCCACCCAGCATGGTGTTCCAAGAACGCATGTCCTTCTTCTTCATCACATCAAAAGCTCTTTTTGCAAGACCAGATTCTTTGCATTTGAAATACATGTCTAAAAGAGCATTGCTCAGGATCAAATTAGATGAAGAACCAGGTCTCTTCCTCTCAATCCAACCATGAACTCCTTTCCCAAGCCTACTATCTGATAATTGACCACAACAAACTAGAAGACTCAACACTGCATACTCATCAGGTTCGATACCATCACCAACCATTTTATAGTACAGTTCCAGTGCCTCTAAACTAAATCCCTTCTTGGCATAACCAGCAATCATGGTGTTAAAAGAGCTGACATCTGGTTCAGGCATTGTAGCAAACACCTTCTCTGCAAAAACCAAACTTCCCAACTCCATATACAACTTAACCAGAGAATTCCACAGGTAATTCCCCAAAGAGAGACACCCAGAAACAATGATGTGGCAATGGATCTGCTTCACTTCCGACAGTGAACCCGATGCTTTCATGAGGTGGAGAAACGTTTGCCTGTCCGGAGAAACACTGTGCCTAATCATAGAACTATACAGAGCAAAGCATTCTTTCTTGGAGCTTGAAACAGCAGAAATCATTGTGTTATAGACGAAAGCGTTTGGGTTTGTGGTGAAGTTAAGAAACAGAAGCTTCGCCATGTCGATGTTCTCTGGGTATGTGACCGCTGAGAACAAGATAAGACGGCTCATGGGAAATGTATGGCTTATGAGATTGACACGCATAATCTTTGCCAAAATCTGCTTGAATTGATTCCTTGAACTGCATTTCTCGAGCAGAACAAGAGATGGGTGATTAAGCTCAAGGGAATGAAGAGGATCCCATGTTGTCTTGCTCCCAGTTTCTGTGGCAAACAACCGGATTCCTCGACGCAAGAACATAGAGCAGAAACCAAAAGCAAAAGCTCTTGTCTTAATCGGAATATTTGTTTGTCTAAAGTCAGATTAAAAGATTTGATGTTTCGTGTTTGAACATTTTAACAATTTTTGTTTTCAACAGTTTCTCGGTTTATTATCTTAAGCTTCCGCATTGATCGACATAATCATGTCACTTTCTTACAATTACACTGTTGTCAGAGTTTACACTGTTGTCAGAGTTTAGTTATGCTTTGTTAATGACAAAATGCTTAACAATTTACTTATCATCTAAGTCACAATATAAAACCTAATGTGTTGTTTTATCCACTTTTCTGGAAATAAGACGCTAATTTACATTATAGGTTATGGTTTGCTTGTGATTCATCAGAGACGTGAAAAACGATAACATTAATGTGTTGATTATCCACTTTCACTGCTTTAACCTAATGACCAACTGTCTGAGAAGATCTCTGTAAAACATTGAGCAAAGGGAAAGTTCTATGCAATCTCTTGAACGAATACTCAGAAATGGCATCGATTTGAACCAGATCATTCGCTAACTCCATAGCTTCAGCTCTATACCCAGCAAATCCAATCCCTTCAATAAGCACAGTATAAGTAGTTTCGTTAGGCCTAGATCCATTTTCCACCATTGATTCCAAAACATCGATGGCGTCCTCGATCCTATGAGCTTTACAGAATCCCAAAAGAACAATGTTGTATGTAACAACCGATGGATGAAACTCACAACTTCTCATATCAACCATTAACTCAAAAGCTTCAACCACCATTCCTTCTCTGCATAAACACGAGATCATCGAGTTGTAAGTGATCTCATCGGGATCAATCCCGTGGCTCACCATCTCTGATATCATCTGCAACGCCCTGATTTTATCTCCGCTGCTCCATAACGCGCTGAACATGGTGTTGTAAGAACTCGAGTTCGGTGAGCAACCCACTTCTCCTAGTTTCCAGAAAATCTCCAAGGCTTGATCCGCTTTCCCGTTCTTGCACAACGTAGCTAAAACCGTGTTGTAGTTGACGATATCCGGTAAACATCCCTCCGAGATCATAGTTTCCAAGAACTCGATAGCTAAATCTAACCTGCCTTCTCTACAAAACGCAGCGATCAAAGGATCGTAGCTATAAGCATCGGGCGTTAACCCTTTTTCCTTCATAAGCTTAAGCAGATTCAAAGCTTCCCCGATCTTTCCATCGCGACATAGAGTAGTAATCAGAATGCTATAAGTCACAACATTCGGCTCACACTTGTCGGCAAACATCTTAGTCATTAGCTTCTCTCCTTCTTCCCATTTCCCTTGATTCAAAAGAGCTCGAAGCAAGATGTTGTAAGAGATCACATCGGGCTCACAACCTCTCAATTCCAAGTTTCGAACCATCTCAAACGCGCGATCCACCATTCCTTCTTTACACATTCCTCTTATGATCGTGTTGTAAGTAAACATATCCGGTTTTAACCCTCTAGACAACATCTCATCCAAAAGCTTCAATGCTTCATCAACTCCGCCATCGAGCATCGTTGCTTCGATCAAAATCGTGTAAGTAATCACAGTCGGTTGGCAATTGTCGGTTAACAACTGATCTAAAACCTTGAAAGCAAGATCGAGTTTCCCTCTACCACACAAACTACCAATCATTATGTTGTAAGTCACGGTATCTGGAGAAAACCCTTTGCTTCTCATCCTATCGAGAACTTTTGTAGAATCGTCGATTCGATTCATCTTACAAAACCCATTAATCAACGCGTTGTAAGCGAAGACATCAGGCTGCCCGAATTTCTCGAGAATCTCCATAACCCTAACGGCTTTTGGGATGTTTCTTAGATTGAAAAAACCTTTTATGAGCTTTGTGCAGAGAATCACATCGGGATTGTACCCTTTACGTACCATGCTCTCGAGCAGATGTAGAGCTTCGATGTAGTTCCCTGAACGGCATGATCGATGGAAGATTTTCAGCATCTGGGTATCTCTAAATCCGAGTGATTGTGAATGGGTTTGTCTCGCGTCTGTTGTGGCGGCTTGAAGGTTTGCTGCCCCTGAAGATGAAAAGGTTTTGCCATTGTCGTGGTTAAGGTTAGAGTTTGAGCAGCTTAAGAAGCTTCGATTGTGAAATGCTAATAATCCGTGAGAACTCGAACTGTGTTTCTGGGTTTTGGAATAGAAAGGGATAGTGAAACCAACGAGTTCAGAGGAAAATGGCGTCATTTCTAGCTTAGCTATTTTCCTGGGACGAAAATGAAAAGACCGGAAGTAAATTGCGAAATTCAGACAAGAACCGAAACGCAACACATTAGAGAAGAAGAGAGGAGAGAGGGAAAAAAAAGAAAGAAGAGAAGCACCACCACTCGTTTTGTAATCTCAATGCAATCCTTAATCCAGGATAGAATTCAAAGTCATTACTTTCAAAGAAACGACGACGTTGGAAGATAAATTTGATTTTTGGGCTTCAGAAGTGATCAATTCATATATTGTAGATGTGTGTCCAATTATACAAGATTCTAAGTGCACCAAGATTATATAGAGATTAATTCCAAAACCAAAACTATCTCTGTATATATTTTGGTAAACCTATAGTTTAAGCCCTCTCTTCTGTCCCTTTTGTTTTTAAAGGTTTATTATTGGTTGAATCCCACTCATAAATCATAAGATATCTCTATTCTCTTCTCCATCTTAACCAAATAAACAACCAAAGTTCATCTAGCTTTGAATAGAAACATTTCTAATTTCCAACAGACGCTACTGAATTCATGATAGTGAGTCATTAACACGAGGATTACACATCAATGAAAAAAAGTAAATACGAGATTTCGCAGCAATCACAGAAGTTACCGAGAGATATGTATATATAAAAAGGATGAAATTAAAATTACCTGCTTAATTACTTACTCTCTACGGTTACATGATATCCTCTTTGAGAATCGGAAGGATCATAAGGAGTACTGTATTCTTTTCATATACTATATATCTTCTTCTTCATGCTAAAATCATTAGCAGGTGAAACTACCAGCATGACCTAGTCTCTCTCTCTCTCTCTCTCCCTAAGCTATTATCATATAATCTTATAAGAACAAGAAATATATAATCTCTCTCCTAACTTAGTTAGACATGAGTCTTAAGAGAGGAAGACAAGATCATGCTGGCAGCTTAACTGCTACTAGTGCACGGTATACATACATACATACATATTTACTTGCATAAACACATGGATTTGTGTGTGAGCTTCTTGCCTCTTGCAAGTGCTGATAAAGAGAAGAAGGGTATAAATAGTCTTTAGAAACTAGCCTGAGAGTGTGATTTGTGAATGAATCATTGATCATTATTTGAACATTAGTATAATAGTTTTTTTCTAACCTTTTATTTTTTATGAAACCTTAGTTATGTTTACATAGTCGGTCTGATGTGAATCTGAAGCTTTTTAACTAATGATATGATTCATTAACAAAATTTGTGTTTGGTTCTTCAGAACTTGATTTTCCATCAAATGCTTCCGTTAAATAATTAGGTACACATTATACTTGTATATAGAGAGGGAGATCATATATTATGAATTAAGGAAAAAGAGAGAAAGCTTAATTGGTCATGATTTCACATTAACATATGTTAGGTTGTTAACCAATTTCATCTACTTTTTGCTTTATACATATGTTAGGTTGTAAAATATAAATAGAGAACTTTATTTTGAACTGAAATTAATACTACAATTTCAAAAACGGTTTGTTAAAACAGTAAGTATTGAGTATGATTATCAAAGAAAGCATTTGGGGAGTTGAAAAAGTAATGAGATCATGAACTTGTTGTGGCCCCGTTATTAATTACAGATAAAATAAGATGCAAATTGAATATTGTCACGCCTAAAGACAACGCATGCTGACACCATTTTTGTATATACATATAAAAGAAGGTAAAACTTAGACAGTTTTGTAAACAATGTTATACTCATGCACCGTGTTAATAGGGATCATTATTAAAGTTATAAGTGACATGCAAACATCAACAAAGAACAAAAAAAAAAAAACTTATTATTATACCAAACAATATTTAAATTTTTTGCATGGCTTCTAATGTTAATTTTTTGCTGGTAAGCATTAATTAACATGGTGTGAAAGCAACGGAATAATTTGGTTCTCTCTATATATTAATGGATTTGTTACCACTCATAACTTGTTGATAGATGTCGCAATTTGTCATCGCAAATTAATATTATAATTAACATTTATAAAGTTTGCTACCATCGACGACGATTTCATAAAAGATTTGTTTATGAGCGCATTTTGGAACCAATACGTCGTAATTTGATGACGTTGGCTATATTCAGTCGACATTTCATGACTAAATGGGGATTCTGATGCCAAACCGTTGCAACTTTACATCCTAAAATTAAATACCAATCGAAACCTGTTGTCGCCATAAAATTTAATACCAATCAATGCATTGCATAGTTCGAATTGTCAGCCATAAAATTGATCTATATATAGAGAGCGAAAAAGAAGTATTCCTTTATACCGAAAGTGTTTTTTTATTTATCTGTCTCCAAAAAACAAATACTCCCTCCGTTTCTTTTTAAATGTCGTTTAAGGTTTTTTCAAACATATTAATAAAACAATACAATTGTTTGTTTTGCCCCTTATTAATGCAATATATAATGTGTTCACACTCATTAATGAGCTGGAAAATAGAGATAAAAGTGGAAACTTTATTAAAAATCTGCATTGAAAATGTAAAACGACACTTAAAATGAAACAAAATTAAAATCCTAAAACGACACTTAAAATAAAACAAAATTAACATCATAAAACAAAATTAAAATCCTAAAACGACAATTAAAAAGAAACAGAGGGAGTATTAATTATAATCCAATATAAACTCTTCTCCTTGTTCCATTAATATCAACTATGGACAGTCTCATATTATAATATGCATCATGCCAGCATTGTATAAAATTAGACTAGTTGATCTATGAGAATGGTGTTAGCATGTGAATTATGAACTGTAAGACTGCAAAAGTGTGATGATGCATGACCAGAATCTTTTTTTATTCAATTTCTTTAATTGGTTAGAAATCTGGTTACACAGTTAAATAATATTTAATCGTGAGACCATCCACGCAGACTTTTAGATACCGTTTCACTTTCGGCTAACAAAATTAGAATTTAATAATATTCCCTTTTTGTTGTTGTTATTACTATAATGTTGTCATTGCTTAGCCAACCAAGCCTCTATTACCCAATCACATGTATCCCCCCATTAAAGAATGTTTCAGTGATTTGGTAAATTCGAAATGATTAATTGTTTTTTTGTCTCTTGTTTTCAGAAGGCGGCTAATTTGTAAAGCGTAAACCAAAAAAACAAAAATTGTGAAATTGGTTCTCGGTTTTACTGATTCCGGTTTAAGCCTTGACCGATTCGTTGAAATCTCGGATTCGCTGGTATGAATCGATTCGAGTGAATTTGAAGCTCAATTTCATAGATATCAAACATCTTATCGATCCTTGTAATTCTACATAAACGGAATAATAATAGTGTACAATGCGACGCTACTTCTCACAAAAATATACTCTCGAGATTTTAATATCATTCATAATGATTTTTCTCGTGAGAATTTCTGAGCGATTTCATACAGGAGAATCTCAAAATGTGCCTATTCAATTTTTTTTCGCAAGATCAATAAAGAATTAACTTTTAAAATAAAAGACTCGTGTTCAAAACAAAGAATTAATAAAAATAGAATAAAAAATACGTTTATATGGCTGAATTTAGAAATAACGGCAAAAAGGCATCTAATGCTAAAGGTCTCAAAATTCTCAAGAGACAAGAAGCAAGAGAAGTAAATGGTCCTAGTCCTCTTCAATCTCAACTAGAAAGAAACAAATAATCTTTGTCTATATATAAACCGCCATCCAACTTAACTAACTAGACGGTTAAAACAGAAGCTGGTGGTGGAACCGCAGTGTCCCATCCAGTAGCAACCGGAACTGCGACATAAACATAGAGCATTCAGTTTTTCAGATTCAGAGGGATGATGAAAACGTGTTTGTGCTTTGAAGAAACTAACCGCCAACTGTAGTAGGTGCAGCAGAAATTGGCTGCAGGCCTTCACCAGGCCATGCAGAATCAGGAATCTGAGCAGTGGTCCATTGGTCTCCACCCACCATTCCATATTCTGGAGCAGCTTCTTCATCATCTTCTTGCTTTGCTTCTTCAGGCTCTCTGTAGAAAAACAGATCCACCTGCACAACGGCAAGTCAAGCTTTTGTTTGATGTTGGACGAAAACTAAAACATAATAAGAGGGTTCTATAAGACAATGGTTATTAGTCTTTTACCATGACATCCCATTTCTGAGCCGGGCGAATGGTTCCACGCATTTGGAGAACCATGCGAGCCAAAAGCCAGAAAAGGCAACCAATGCTGTGTTTTCCCTTGTTGTTAGCAGGAATACCAATGTCAACAAATCCCATTGGAGAATCCGTGTCACAGAAGGCAATAGTTGGAATGTTTCCCAGAGCACCTTCCTTAATTGGCTGAAAAAAAGAAGAAGATGACAGCATCAGCAAAAACATAATCTACAGTTAAACAAGAATTGACGTTAAATGAACTTGCTTTACCTGATGGTCGGTTCTTGGGTCGGTGAGAATCAGCAACCTTGGCTCACTGAAAGAAGTCTGCATTTGGTTGGTGAAGGTACCAGGAGTGTGTCTTCCAGCAATTGCATTTGCACCAGTATACTGAGCAAACTTTAACACAGCTCTCTGCCCATAAGGCCTAGCTGATTGAACAATAATGTCTTGTGGGTTTTCGATTGCTACAATGACCCTAGCAGCCATCTGAAGCTTCTCCCATGTCTGTCCTAGGTTGATAATGTAAATACCTGAGCAAGTAAGATACAACTTCATAAACACTAAAATCCCAAATCCCAAATACCGAAAACTATAGAAACATGGAGAATCGACAAGCGGAAAACAAAAGCTAGCAGATCAATATACAGAAACTCAATCTCAAATTAGATTAGAAACTGGGAGAAAATTACAAATTCGAAATCTACCAGATCAATACAGAATCCGCGAAAGTCAAATCGTTACGTCTATCTACAACTACATATACAATAAAGTTGGGATTAAGATAAGAGTTACCGTCGTTGCGTCTCTTGAAGACATAACGCTCCATCTGATAATCGCAATTTTTGGTACCAAGGTGAACATCGGCCGATAACATCATCTGGATATCAGCTTCTTTCTGTGAGAGCTGACCAGCCGTCCTAGTACCACCATTCTCCGCCATTGTCTTCGTCTCTCTGCTTCTTCCTCTTCTCCGGAAAACCCTAAAATGTGTATCACCGTCGGACAAATATGAAGAAGAAGAAGAAGAGTGTTGACGAACCGTAAAAATTGTTCAACTTGGGTTTTACAGTGAAACACTTTTTAGGGTTTTCCGGAGAAAGAAAACGAAGTTTCGTCGTATATTATTGGGTTTGCAAGCCCAAGACTAAAATTGATAGAGCCCAAAACCAAAATTATCTATTTTTTTTTTGTCGGCTGGTACAAATTATCTTCTAAATTGTTTTATTTAGAAAATTACCTATGAGTAAGCAAAAACGCTCTCCAAGTTCACAACAATTGAATTTATTTGTTTCATAAAATAAGAGAAAAACAATAAAGTAGTTTTGGCCAAACATGATCAAAATATGCCACATCTTATTTCAGTTAGTTTTCCCTTTTAAATCAATAAAATCATATGAATATTGATTTTAAACTAACTAAATGAAAACAAACAAATGCAATTGTCTAAAATAGCACACTTTAAGTTTTAGTTTTTTTTTTTCTCAAAACTTATCATCATAAGTCATGACTAGTTTAAATTTATAATAATAGCACAAAATCAATATTAAAATGACTCAAAATATTTTTCTAATAGGAGCCTAGAAAAATTAAATCCTAAATGAAAAATTAAAAAATCCAAACATAATGTTTTAAATTTATTTAAGGTTGACAAATTAACATAATTATTTGTACTATTTTCGAAATTTTAAATTTGGTGTGCTAACCTAGCCTAGGTTTAAGACAAATACTAATTTGTTGTGTTATCTTAGATATTTCTCGACAAACTAACCCATCTAGATTTTCTTAACTTTTGAAACATATATGATACTAGATTAGATAAGACTACGGTTTCTTAGAACCCTGTAAAATGTGTACCAGAGTTTCATTCTGTTATGTGAGAGAACGAACACATGTTTTTTTGTTTGTTTTTGTTCTATGACTCACCTGGAAAATGTTTCCGAGCTTCCTCAATCCTATAGCTCTAGCTCGAAGAACATCCTTTGAAACACTTGGATCTTTAAGCACCAGAGAACAAACAAAAGAGAACAAGATTTATTTATTACAATGGAATGATTGAATGTAATAGGATCATCATCACACTGGATCTTACCGCTTGGCAGACACGGGATAAGGTTGATTCGATGTCAAGCACATTGATTTGCCAAAGGGATTGAAGCATTGGGATTGAAGCATTGCATCTTTTTTAGCTTCAATGGCTTTCTGAATATGCTCCTCTCTGTTCTCTCCCTGATTCAGCTTTCTCACTTCGTCCTGCAACTGAAGTAACGAAACCGCACCTACGACAAAATGCTTTTTTGGTTTACCGCTTATGGAAGCCAAAAATTCAACTTAAAGATGCAATGTTTATCTCTTTTACCAGAAGCAGTCATCACTTGAGATTTTATCTGGTGGCCTTTGTCACGCACCCATTCAGCTAAGAACGGTACTTTCATGAGACGTTTGTACTTTCGCAGATTTTCTAGTGTAAATGTAACCCACAGTGTGCAGCATTGCTTCACCAAAACCTGACAGTACCCAAAGAATATGAAAAAAAATTTTGAGGAGAGGAAAAAGCTGAACTTTATAGGGCGCTTGACAAAAGGATTGATTACCAGCTGTAGAGAGTCGCTTTGCCTCTGCGTTAGCCCAATCTCATTATTTCGAACATCAGGGCTTAAGAAAACAGTTAAATAGAAAGAAAACTACGTACTTTGATTTTGCAAAGCACCTGCAAAATCTCATTATTTCGAACAAAACATGGTTGCGTCATAATGAGAAATTGAGGAGACGCAACAATCTGAAAAGCCTAAGGAGAAAATTTTTGGAAGCTTATACGATTTTGTTAATCTAAAAAAATACCTTTTAAAAGAGACGACGCATATAATGCTGCAGCAAAATCCGTACTTGTACTTTGTCAAGAGAGGATTAAATAAAAAGTATACGTGAGAACCTTCACACCATGTGCTAATAAAGTTTGTATGATCTTTCGAATTGAATGGTATAGCCAACTTCTTCCCCAAGCTTGAATCCTATATCTTCAGCAACTGTATCGCAGCAATCCCCCTAATCAGATTGTAAAACTGACAGTAAGTGATAAAACATACAGTAAGTGATTAAGCACAAATTTCAAAAAATAATGTCCCCTACCTGAAACACTAGTATTCAAAACATGAGATTTAAGATTTGGGAGAGATCAAAACCTAGTTTTTGGCCGTGTTATTGCTACGTTCAGCCCATCCAACTTCTTTAAAATACTGCAGGATAAATTAGACAAAGCGTATCAAACTTAAAAGAAAGAAACATAAGGGAAGGCACAAAACAAGAAGATAGAATCTCGTATCAAACTTTGAGGACTTGTTTACAAACCTTGGATTAATGAAAAAGTGGTACGTAGTGTGAGTCTCCACGACCCAGAATCTATTCAAGTCGGTAACCTATTCAAGTTTGGTTAGATTCAAGTCGGTAACCTATTCAAGTTTGCCAAATTGATAAGAAACCGATTAATTTGCATTAGATGTGAAAACAAATTGAACATAAGCAATCTCTTACGATCAAATGAATTCAAATGACAGGAACCATGTCCGGTTAGTTTTACATCTAAGCAAATCAATCGAGTTTCTTTGATCAATACGACTAATAGAGAGAAGTTTGATGAATAAATACAAAATACTAAAATAGAGAGAAGAGAAGACTTATCTCTGCGCTTGATGCAACTAATATGCTATGTCTCCACTTGAATCTATTTTGGAGAAAGTTTGGACCTGAAAAAATGAAAACAACCATATATTCCAGCTTATGTTAGAAAAACGTATAGAAACTGATACATGACACTTATGCCCAAGAAATATTCGCCCTATATTAAGGTGATGGAAAAATACATACTTGTTGTTGTATCTTGTGGAGGATAAAGTAAAATCTTCAGGAGGACTAAAAGTGGTTGGGTAAACTGGCCCTGAGTGACCCAGTAATAATGTATAACTTCAGATGCCATTTCGTCCTACTACGGTTTGATTATTTGCATCATTTTCACCCTGCAAAGCACCTGCAACCAGTGTCAACCTATAATTTCTCATGGAAAACACAAACAAAAATCATGAAAACACACTGAAAAGAAAATCATGATTACTTTCACTCATAACACAAACAAGAATCACAAAAAACCCAACAAGGGAAATGTATGACATAATTATAAATGTCAATAACATGTGTTTTCACAATGAACGACATCACAAGAAAAAAGATTAAGGGAATAGGTGGAAATTACCCGTTATGTGTATTAACAAATGTATAAAAGCTGGCAGATGGCATTGTAACATTGCTCAACTGCATACGGTTTCTCAGGTCTTTTCAGTGATGAATTGCTCTGCGTCCATTGACCTGACAGAGAAAAAAATAGAGATGGGAAAAACCAAGTTAAACGAGGTTAAGCTAAGCTTTGACAACTAATATATTTATATCTCCTTAAATCAATCGTGTGCATCACCATTAGATATCACTTGTCATTCCTTTTTGCATAACATTCTAACACAAAATTGGATAAAGGATTCGAAAGTACATTACTGGTAAGCCAAGCTCTGGTTTTACACGTGGTGGCAGTGAAACCATGCTGGTCTCCTAACATGCAACTTTTTTTGTTGGCTGTTGCATTTCCATTTCAAAATGTTGCATCTAAGTGGGAGATACATATCGCTTTATTATCATCCATGTCCTCGTCTGTACTTTCTCACAATCAGACAGCAGACCTCCCGTTTTCTCAATGCATCTTCTAGCGAGTCTTCAAGCAACCAACTATGAAAGAAAAATGCATTGTTAGCTATTGAACGTGCAAATATAATTAATACCTTTCCCTTGGACTGCACATCAACATTTACATGTATCACTCCGGATAAAAAGAGTAAAAGAAGCTTTAGGAAAAAATACTTACTCCCCACTGTATCATTTTTTATTTTATTTGTTTATGTGATTAGCCTCTATGTCATCAGATGCGGAAGTAGGCTTTCCAGAGTAGACTGCAACACATTACCCATGACCGACAGGTGAGTTCGATCTTCTACTTAAAATTCTGCTACATGCTAAATGAGAAACAACACATTTACCTTGGAAATTGGTTAATAATACCAAGCATATCAAAGTCCGTCCTATGTAGATACTGCAGCTACATATCATAGGAATAGTGCAACATTCAGTAAGCCATATTAAAGTCCTACTTCGTGCCAAGCTTGACTCTTATCTCTTCACCATTCTAGCAGAAATTGTCTAATCAAATTGTAAAGCAAATAGTATGTGACTAAGCAAGGAATTTCAAACCATTATCCCTACACTAGACATTAAGAGAAAACAAACCTGGACAATGAGACATTATGGCTGTGTAAAAGTATTAACATGGCTTCTTTTCAGCGCATCCAGCTTTTTTAAGGTACTACAAAATAATGTAGACAACGAAGTATTAAATCTATACTATAATGAGAGAGTTTTCTCTCATTCTAAGCTGTCCACATCAGCAACAAAACTCCTCAATTAATTGACTCAACCTATTTATAAATCTATCTAATCAATTTTAAAGTTAATCACAACAACAATTCGCTCCATTCTTTCTACTTTTTTTCACATACCTAATGTCTTCTTTGGCCCAAACAAATCTATCAACTTCTTGGCCCACGAAAATCTTACCAGCAGGCCCATCAACTCAGCAAATAAAAAAAAAAAAAAAAAAAACCCACCTCCTCTCCTCCTACCTTGCCTCCACTCTGCAACCCTAGATTTTCCCTCACCAAGCATAACGTCGGCGGCTCCACCAAAATAAGGTAATTTCGTACATCATTCATTTCTCTCCCCACTATCCTCTACTAACTAATTATGACTATCTTCAACACACAAAAAAAACGCCAAATCTCCAAAACCATCGCCTTCCCACCATTCTTAACCACTTCAACTTATGACGTTACCACAATCTCTTAGCGTAGCAATATATATAGGCTACTCTTCACCACAATAATCACTACACTACTGCTTCATCTTTTAGAATTCCCTCAAATCCTTTTTATTACCACTTCAAAAATGGCAGCCATTGATGTTGTTGCAATCCCCGCTGCTGCTAACTATGTCACCTTCGACGACTTACGTTTAGGTCGCACATCACAACAAATAGTGGGTCGCCTACTCCGCTTCTGGGATGCTAAGAACGTTAAAAAAGATGGAGAATTTATGGGCATCGTACTTCTCCTGCTTGATGAGAAGGTCCAATATTTCTCAAACGTCTTTCATTTATTCAGGCATATCATATCAAATTGATCTTCCTATTCTTCTCTGCATCTGCTTATTTCATAATTTGTGTCTTCCACTTCTTATATTCTCACGTATGTTCTCTTTTACATTTTACAAATAGTGGATTTCAAGATGATTTCAGAAAACGGTGTGGTTATGTCTAAGTAGATACTTGCGACTATCATATAAATTACCTATTACAGATATAATATATAAATCAAATATTGTTCATCAACTAACCCCTCCCATTTTTGTTCACAGAACTCGGTTATACATGGCTTCATACCAGCTGCCCGTGCAAGCCAATACCGTCATGTCTTACGAGAAGGTCTCATCTTCAACGTCGGCGGGTTCGAAGTGGGACGGTGCACAAACCTCTACAAAATAACAGACCACCCTTTTGTCATCCGTTTCCTACCAGCGACTACAATAGCCGAGGTATCAGACGTTGGACCTACAATTGAAAGGGAGAAATTCATGCTCCGCAAGCTAGACCACCTCCAAGCTTTGGCTAACACCAACCTTGAACTCCCTGGTAAGGCAACCTTTTACAAAATCACTTTATGCTACTACCTACCTCAATAATAAACATGTTAACAATGATATTTTCCTCCCTCAGATGTTGTTGGCCAAATCCGTTTTGTTCAAGGTTCAAACTTAACAGATGCTTCTTCCACCCAGCGTTTGGTCGTACGCTTCCGCATTGAATCGTAAGGCATCTAACATCCTATTCTAACTGTCTTTCGTATGACAACTAGCACCCCAAAAAAAGCTTCACCTTGCATTGTTTTTTACGCAGCTCCGTAACTGTCTGCCTATCACTATGGGATGATGCAGCTGCCACGTTTCGGGCACTTCTTTCCTCTGAAAACAAAATCACTTCGGTCATGCTGGTAACAACGGTGAACCCAAAGCTGTTTGGAGGTAAGCATAGTAAACTTACAACTAAAACGAATAGTAAATAATATGGCCACTTTTTTTAAAAAAACCACTCAATTGTAATTTTGTGTACCCGCAGGAAACCTGTTCCTCAACTCCACGCCAGCAACACGGTTTTTCTTTGATCCCAAGATTCAGGCTATCCAACAGTTCACCAAAAGGTTAGTGATATCAATATTAAAAATAAAATAAACATTCACAACTTCAAAAAAAACTACCCACAATATCAGCCTTCCAAACGCCTTCATGCTTTCTAAAAAACACAAACTCTTCTTTATTTCATATAGCTTTGCCATTGAGCCACAAACTCCTTTTCATCGGGCTGAAACATCAGAGGGAATCCAAAAAAAGGAAATAGTCTCCATCAAAGAACTCTACGACTACATATCACACAGCAATGAACAGGTAACTTTCAAAATTATTACCAAACACAAAATAATATATAATATAAAACATGACTAACTCACATAAAACAATCATTCACAAGATCCAAGACGCTGATTTCCTCTGCAAAGCAACAATAGTGGGAGTACTCCAAAAGAATGGGTGGTCTTATGTCTCATGTGCTGGGTGCAACCGAAAGTTGGACAAATATGGTCATGCTTTACGCTGCAACAAATGTGTTTCAACAAATGTAACAGGTGTAGTCAGGTAAAACATTTTGTTACCACACCATACTCAATACACATATTAACATCCACTCACCAAAATTATCTTCACTTATTTTGTAGGTACCGGGTAGAACTAGCTGTACACGATGGTGTTAATGATGCCACATTTGTGGTCTTTGACACAGAAATGACTAAGCTTACATCCAAACCTGCATCTACTCTTATTCTTGAGGTATTTCCAGTCACAACAACCAATATATCCAAATATGTATGACTCTATATATGTATTAAGGTCTGACCACTTTGGATTTGTAATAAACAAATATTTGCAGCAAACTTTATGTCAATAACTTCTTTTGCATTCGTATTGCTCATCTTAGTAATTCATATTCTTATGTTCTTTCTTTCAAATCTACCACAAATTAAGGTGACTTATTGTGAATAAATTGCAGGGACAAGGTGATGCAGACAATGAGTTACCAAGCTGTTTAGAGAACCTTGCTGGAAAGCAATTTATTTTCCAGATAAAAGTAACTCCGTTCAATTTCACTCCCAACCACCGAGCTTTTACGGTCTCAACAATGACTGAGGAATCAACTACTCAAGATGCCCCACAGGTAGTAATGGAATGAAGGTTTCTTTGTTTACCTATGTTACAATTATTGGATTAAATCTTAAAAATCTTTATTGGTATCAGGCAACAATCGTGGAACAGAATAACAAACTCCAAGTGGAAGTGGACAACCCAACAACGTCACAGCCAAGTCTCACTCAAACAGCTACCACCAACATGAAGAAAGACAAGGCAGCAAGTTCAAATGGCAGTGATGGTGGAAAGAACCGTAAACGTGGCCGTGAGTAGTTGCTATAAGGGGTGTAGTAGCCATCCGTCTTCCCAGAAAACATCTACAATTCGTGTTATTTGCATTTCAGTTTTATGCTCTTTTCTTTTTAGTGTTTCGATTATGTTTTTAGCTTCATTTCCATTCTGCTTCTATGTGAAAC
>PKML01005336.1:478129-488869 GCA_002933935.1 Eutrema yunnanense | reverse complement strand
CCAAATTGGTTTCTTGGACTAATAAATCTACCTACGATTTAATAACTCTATAAATTAATAAAATATCATCGTCGTGACATTTTTTAATTTATAGAGGTTTTATTGTATTAACAATTTAATTAGTATAAATATCCAAATAATATCAGACTTACAATATTAAAAACAAATATATCAACCAAAACCAAAATTATAAAAAAGGTGAGTCAAGAAAATATAACGAACCATATTTCCCAAAAGACTTAAAAACACCAAAGATGGAGATATCTTCAATACTAAAATTTATTGATCATTTAGTATAGGTACATTAAGGCAAATTAACTAGGAGGTTATGGAGTTGAAAAGGTTACTACTACCACCATTCTACTATTTAAACAAATTACCACTAAGTCTCAAGACAACAACCCACGTTACAATAATCAACCCAAAAAACCCTGCAATGGATCCAAACAAAAAAAATATCAGCCGCATGGAAGCACTCCCACAAGACCTTCTTGGAGTCATCATAACAAAAATTGGTGCTACCTCAGCAGTGGATTTCCATAATTTCATCGTAACATGCAAGGAAATAGCTGCTTCAGCCGATAACAGATGCGTCTACAAAAGTCTCAGTCTCACACCATTGGTCAACAAACCATTAGTGGCAAAGGAATACAACGACCTGATGGAGAAATGTTTAGCAAACAACAATCAAGAAGCTCACTATATCAAAGGTATTGTTGAATACTTCCAAAAAAACAACTCCGTTAATGGACTCCACCATTTAAGTGTTGCAGCTGATGCGGGGTACAAAGAAGCAATATACCTCTACGGAATTATCTTATTGTGCAAAGGGGAGACTGAAGAGGGGAAAACATATTTGAACAAACTCAAATGGGCTGAAGACACAACCATGGTGAACACCTGCTGGAAAAACATTAAGACTTCATTGCATGGAATAAGAGTGTCAAAAAAAAGAAGCTATTTCAGATCAATGCGCAAGATGAAACCTACCAAACTATGTCATCTCCACGACCTCGACAACACATGCGCAAAATGTTTCTACTTCAAGCAAATGCTAAAGTTTGTCTTTGTCATGTAACTTCACAAATGACAAAAGAACAGAGTTGGGAGACATGTTATTTCAGTTTACCAGTTTAAAGCGCTTAGGGTAATATACTATTATACACCCTAAGTGCAATTTGTTTCTGCATATTTCAAACTTTCCATGTTCTCATTGCTTCACTGTTGTGAGGTTTTTTTATAATTTTCAAATAATTCCAACTCCGAACAACCTTATTATTTCATACTCTTAGTTACTCAATCAAAAGTTAGGACATGCTCAGTCAAATGAACCATTTTAAAAATTAAACGAATGCGGACTAAATACAAGACATTCTATTTCCTAAGTAATACCATCTCAAATTCAACAAAAATACAACAAAATACACAAATACAGAACACCACAGGATCTAAATTGCTTAAGATTATAAACAACAAAGGGACTCAGCAAACATTTAGAAATTCAAACGGGCAATTTGACAACAAAATGAATTCATGTAAATAATATAATAGATAAACGGCAAAGAGAAAGAATAACCAAATCCCAACAAAAATTTACGATAAGAATATTAAATACCAATAATTAATAATTATATTAAAAAGTAAATCTGACTAATTGTGAACGTATATATGTCAAAACATGTAGCAAGTAATTCATCAAATAAAACCGAGTGGAAAAAATTAAAATTGGAACATTACTCTTAAAAACTAAATTAACGTGTACGAAAAATGAAAAGCCATCCTTAACAAATGAACAACTGGTTTAGCGGAATAAGTAAATCAACCATCGATTAGAAATAAATGGAATTCAATTAACAATTAGTTGTGCAGTTAATATGACCTTCTACATTCTATGAAAAAACAAATCCAACTGAAAAACAAACAAAAATACGTAACAAAACCAAAATACATTCTTCACAACCAAAAGAAGAAACACAATAACAATGACCCAAAACAAAAAAAAATAGCCTCCGAAACTACAGAATCATGAATGGAGAAAAACCATCAGGTAGAAAACGGCAAAAAGCAAGCAACAACCCAGGATCAAAAAGGAGAAAAACACATCTTACAGAACAATCTCATAGCAATATGATCAGATCAAGTAAGTATTCGCACAAACTCTTTACACCAGAATATAAAACCCACTAATTAGATACAATGCTAATGAAAACAGAAAGTCAACGAAGATAACAAAACATTCATTTTTGATACAGGTGTAACTGTGTCAGCTCCAAATTGCCCGGACTCGAATGCAAAACGTCGAGGTAAACATAGACAATGAAAACCTCAAAAAAAATACCTGCAAATGGACAATTAGTAATAATTCTTTTTTTTCAAAACAATAGTTCTAACATTATAAAATTGCAGAGGAACAAAGGAATGCCAGACAAATACGACGAGCAATTATACTTGCAAAAAGGGAACACAGTCAACGAAAAGGTTGGCTTCTATTTAAATATGTTAAGCGAAACTCGCATATACTAGAAAATTTTAACATTTCTTCATCGATAACACTACAAAAAATTGTAGGCAATGGAAAAGAAGACACAACCGACTCATCAACAAGTCAGTCCCAGGGAATTAACGGAATGATACAATGCCAGTTTTGTGACGCATTGGTGTGGAAACAAGAAAAAATGCGAACCACAGGCCCTAACAAAGTTCCACTATTTACTATATGTTGTCAACAAGGACGGGTCAAATTACCACCAGAGCCACAACCACCACCAACCCTAAAGAAACTACAGAGTGAATCATCTCACTACCACCAAAATATAAGGACATACAACTCTATTCTAGCGTTCACATCAATGGGTGCAAAGTTAGATAAGGCCGTCATGAACACAAGCCGAGGACCATTCGCTTACAGAATTCATGGTCAGAATTGCCATAGAATTGGATCTTTACTGCCACAACAAGGACAAACTCCAAAGTTTTTACAGCTTTACATCTTTGATACATCAAACGAGGTCCGGAACAGGATTTCAACGGTGAATAGGACTACAAAAGCTGGGGAACTGGATGAGAAAATTGTCAAAGATCTCATCACAACTGTTGACACATTCAATAGTTTGGCCAAAGTATTCAGAAAAGCAAGAGACGAATATGAAAAAGGAGATTGTCAAGAATTCAGAATAAGGTTAGTCGGCTCAAAAAAACGCGGTAGGCAATATGATTTGCCAACAACAGATGAAATAGCAGGTTTAATTGTTGGTGATTTCGAAAGCAGTACAGGAGAAAGGGATGTGATAGTACATCATCAATCATCTGGACTGCAACAGCTTAGTGATTTACACCCTCTGTTCATGGCTCTACAATACCCTCTTCTATTCCCATATGGCGAAATTGGATACCATGAAGGAATACTTGTGGCTGAAAGCGAAGGGAATACCAGGAAAAGAACATTCATCACTAAGCGAGAATTTTATGCTTATCAGATTCAAACGCGCCTATCAGAAGGGATGACGATTGTTCGATCCAAACGCTTGCTGCATCAGTATATTGTTGACGCTTATACATCGATCGAACAAGAACGTTTACGTTGGTATCGCAACAATCAGAAAACATTGAGAGCTGATCTCTACAACAACGTTAAAGATGCAGTTACCAGGGGTGACACAAATGCTAAGTCAATTGGAAAAAGAGTAATATTACCAGCAAGCTATACAGGAAGCCCACGGTACATGGTGGAAAAATATCATGATGCAATGGCTATATGTCGGTGGTATGGAAATCCAGATTTATTTATCACAATGACCACTAATCCAAAGTGGGAAGAAATCTCGAACCACCTAAAGGCATATGGGAGTGATGCAGCAAATGATAGGCCCGACTTAGAATGCAGGGTATTCAAAATCAAGTTGGATGAGCTGTTAGCCGACTTCAACAAAGGTCTATTTTTCCCTCGGCCGGTAGCAGGTTAGAACACTCAAAACAACTTCAAAATTAAAATTCTACCACAAATTTACACTAACAAATATTATTTTTCCTTCTCAAAAACAGTGGTATACACAATTGAATTCCAAAAGCGAGGACTACCACATGCACACATCCTTTTATGGCTACAGGGAAATATTAGAAAACCATCCCCAGAGGATATAAATAACTTAATTTCAGCGAAAATCCCTGATAAAGAAAATAATCCAGAAGCATACAAACTTGTAGAGCAACACATGATGCATGGACCATGTGGAAAAGACCGGCCAACATCTCCTTGCATGGAAAAAGGTGAATGTTTGAAAAAATTCCCTAAACCATTTGTGGAGTTCACGAGACTAGATGAGACAGGGTATATTTTATATCAGCGGCGGAAAAATGACAGATTCGTGATGAAAGGAGAGACAAAGCTGGATAATCGGTTTGTTGTGCCTCACAATGTCAAGATTTTGAAGAAGTACAAAGCTCACATCAATGTCGAATGGTGCAATAAGACATCCGCCATTAAATATCTCTTCAAATACATTACAAAAGGAGTGGATAGAGCAACATTTATCATCCAAAAAGGAAGCAACGAAGGAGGTCAAAGAATTGGTGGGGATTTTGGGGAGAAAAAAATAGATGAAATAAATGATTACTTGGATTGCCGGTACTTATCAGCATGTGAAGCAATGTGGAGAATATTTAAATTCAGTATTCACCACCACAATCCACCAGTTCAGCGGCTACCTCTACACCTTCCGGGACAGCAAAGCGCAGTATTTGGTGATGAGGAAACACTTGAAAATGTCGAATTTCGTTATGGACATGGAAGGACTATGCTTACGGAATGGTTTGAACTGAATAAGATCAACAATGAAGCCAGGAAATTGAGATATGTGGAGTTGCCAACAATGTTTCTCTGGAATAATACAGACAAAATGTATTCACCAAGAAAACAAAGAGGGAACATTGGAAGAATCGTCAACATTCACCCAACTGCCGGTGAATTGTACTATCTTAGAATATTGGTCAACATCTTAAGAGGGCCAACAAGTTTCGATGACATATTGACGGTTGGAGGCAAAAAACAAGGTTCTTTTAAAGCAGCATGCTATGCAAGGGGGTTGCTAGACGAAGACAAGGAATGGCATGATGCCATGGACGAAGCATCACAATGGGCAACACCATACCTACTCAGATGCCTATTTGTCTTGATCTTGATTTACTGTGAAGTCTCTGAACCAGTTAAGCTTTGGAATCATTGTTGGGAATACATGTCTGATGACGTATTGCGCAAGCAACGAAGACTTCTGAATTTTCCACAGCTTCAACTCCAAGCCCCACAACTACACGAGTACACACTGATTGAAATTGAAAATCTCTTGCGACAGAATGAAAGGTCATTAACAGATTTTTCGGATATGCCTCTACCAAACAAGACGATTTTGGAAGAGATCAACCACTCATTCCTTACGCAAGAGTTTCAGTTCAACCTTGCTGAAGAGAAGGACTTACATGAAAGCAGATTCCAACAGCTCAACGAGGAGCAGAGAATGATTTACGATAATGTCCTCGAGTCTGTGATAAATAAATCTGGCAAATTATTCTTTGTATATGGAGCTGGAGGAACCGGGAAGACTTTTTTGTACAAGACTCTTATCTCTGTTCTGAGAGCAAAGGAAAAAATTGTCATGCCGGTTGCATCATCGGCCATTGCAGCTTTACTGCTACCAGGTGGAAGGACGGCACATTCAAGGTTCAAAATACCATTGAGTCTACATGAGGACTCCGTCTGTGATATTAACACAGGGTCAACGCTAGCTCATTTACTAAGAAAAGTGGATCTTATTATTTGGGATGAGGCTCCTATGGCACATCGTCATACATTTGAAGCATTAGACCGAACCATGAGAGATATTTTATCAAAAGGTGATAAAACAGCGCTAACAAAAACATTTGGTGGGAAAACAGTGCTTTTAGGTGGGGATTTTAGACAAATCTTACCAGTGATACGACAAGGTACAAGACAAGAAACTGTTTCTGCAGCGATAAATCGTTCTTATCTATGGGAATTGTTGATCCGTAAATCACACAAAAGGGGTAAAACAGTACTTTAATCGGAATCTCGTTTATTGATCAAGAGTCGGCGTTACAACAGAGTTTTTGTAAGACTGCAAAGACAAAAGAACTTGAGATCGGTAAAGGAGCTCTCTCGTGTTCTCTCTCGTCTCTGCGGAAGTTGTGGATCCTCCTGAATGAATGAGCCCCCCTTTATTTATAGTGTCTTGAGGCGGTCAAAGAGAGAATATCTCCTTTTCCGAGTTTGATTAGGAGAAGGAAATATTCTGGTCTCCTCTCCGGGATAAGGATATCTTCCTTTTAATCGAGAGGGATTTTCCTTTTCCGAGATCGGTCGGGAAAAAGGAAACACTTCGATCATTATCTGTTGTAATGGGTTGGGCTCTCGCTGGGTCTAGCTCGGTAGCCGAGATGGACTTTTACCGAGATTCCGAGCTCGGCCCAATCTTTTTCGGGCTGAGCAATCCTTGATCCAAACCATCGTAAACCGGTCTTGATTGAACCGGTCTTGGTTCGAACCGAGTTAAACCAAGGGTGCTAATCCCCCCTCTAACAATTGGTCCCCCCCTCAGTTCGGCGAGGGAGTTTATGAGTTCGGTGAATTTCAGTGGAGTATTCTTTAGCTCGGTTGAAACTGAGATCGGTACGATCCGACCAGATTCTATTTCGTGTTCGGCGAATTCCTTTTAAGATCGGGATTCTCACGGTTGAATCGATTTTTACGAACTTTCGAGTTCGGTAGGTTGTTTCGAGTGCGATAGACTGATTCGCGGTCGTTCTTAAGTTCGGACTCTTTGACTCGTCGATCTCGAGAACGATCCTGAATGTTTCGAGTTCGGTAGATTTTTCTCGAAAAGAGGGTGTCGCTTCGTCTTTCCTAGCTGTGGAACTCGAAGAGTCGCGCGTCGATTCGTCTTCTTCGGTCGCGCATTTCGAGGAACTGTCATCATTACCTTTTTCTTTATAAATATCGCTCGGATCTCCTTCCGTTTTTCACTTCTTCTTTGCTTCCGAAAAGAAAAAGGTACTTTCTCTCTCTAAACGCTCTCCCTTCTCTCTAGAATTTATTTTCCGTTCTCCGATCATTTCTCCGCCGTGATTCCTCCGATCTGTTTGAAGATCTTCAAATTTTCCGGCCGATCTTCAACTGTTCTTCGTTAGTCTTCAAGTTGTTCTTCATTAATTCTTTCTTTCGATCGAGATGACCTCTGGAGGTGACTCTATTTCTGTTGACGACCGATCTCCGAATCAAGACTTCCCAGACCTTAGACGTTTCATGGATGATTCTGTTTTGAGCTCGGATATGCAAGAATTATTCAGACATAACTCGCGTCGTGGTGAAGCGAGTAGCTCCCGGGTTGCTGCCGCCGGGTCGAGTAATCCAAGGGTTACGATCGAAGTTCCTCAACTTATTGATGAGGATGAACTTGAAGGAGTTGTTGAATCAGACGAACAGATTCGGGCAGATCGGGAATTTGCAGTTCGGTTCGCGGAGGGCGATGATGCTGCCTGTCCAGACGATCACGCTGTATCGCCAGAAGCTCGTCAGGATGATGTTCCCAGGTCGGCTACCGGACGGGTGATCGAAAAACCCGCGAATATTGGGCCGTCTCGTTCCAAGGCCGAGACGGTCCAAGTTACTTTGGAAAGATGCAATGCTCCGGATGGTATCCTTATCAAGATCCCGAAGGAGACTGACCGTCCGTGGGATGCTCCTGTCGGTTACATTTGTGTTTACGAGAAGTATTTCAGGAGCTGCGGTCTTAAGTTTCCCATCCCGGAGCTCTTCTATAAGTATTGCAAGAGGCGGCATATTGCGATCTCTCAGTTGATGCCGGCCACGGTAATAAATCTTATGGATCTTCTCTCTCTTGGGGAGGAGTGCGGTATTCCCATCACGGCGAAGATTTTTGAAAGATTGTTCTGGGTCAATTTGTCGAAGGCGAAACCTTGGTATTTATCGGCTAATGCGAAGCCGGAATGTGACCTTGTTACTGGGAACAAGCCGAGCAAAGTCAATAACTGGAATGCTCGGTACTTTTATGTGAAGATCGACGAATCTTCTGTCGAGCATCCAGGCGGGAGTTACCGAACTCAATGGAGGACGCCTATTGGTAGACATTCGTTCCCGACTTCTTTTAGTGCTTTATTTTGCCTAAGTTATATTTTTTTCTTTTCCTTTTCAGATCGTCACATACCTGGCTTCCTTATCACCACGCCGGGATTCACCTTTGTCCACGCGAAGCAACTAAGTGCGGCAGGGAAAGTTCGGTGGCCTGAAAACTACCAAGAGAAGCTCGATCTAAAGGCTAAGAGAGCTCTTAAAGGTATGTCAGTGAATTTTTCTTCGCAGTCCGGTTTTCCCCCCTTTTTTTTACTTATCTGTTTTGTTTTTGTTTTTTTTTTTACAGCAGACCCATCTCGTAAACGGAAGATGAAGTTCGATGATATCCCTGATCTATCTGCCGAACTTGATGGCGATGAAGTGGACACGGATATCCCTCAGACCGCCGAACAGGCGAATCCCGAGGTTCCGGCTGATAACGTAGAAATCGGCCAAGGAGGATTTCCTGCTGGGGAACCAGTCTCCACTGAAGGGTGTGCTTCTCGCCCGGCTGAGAAGAAGAGGAAGAAGAGGAGCAAAAAGGGGACTCGGCAGGCAGCTGGCCCGTCTGCTGGAGTTGGTACCGAGCGTACTAACGGTGGTGAAGGGGATACCCAGCAGGAACCCGTTCGGAATACGCTCGGTACTGACGATGGTGAAGGGGATACCGAGCCTCCGCGGGCCGACGACGATACGGTAGTCCTATCGGACGATTCTCCCGTCCCGAAAAGGCATCGGGCGCCGGGTCCTGAGGCCGAGTCATGGGATTATGCCGAGACGTATCGGCGAGTGAGTTTCGGCCCGGATTTTCTCCCTCCGATCGATTGTCTTCACAAGTCCGAGGCTTTCAAGAAGCTAGCCCGGACCACTTCTGATGTAAATACCCCTTTCTGAGTTATTCCTTCTTCCGTTTTTGGTCCTTGTTTCTGATGTTTTTTGTTCTTGACAGATGGTTGCCCAGACGAACGAAATCGTCGGGTCCTATGACCGCGAGCTCGGAGAATCCCGTCGTAAAGCTTTCGAGGCTAGAGTTCAGGTGGTGGAGCTTCGCAAGGAGCTGCATGTGTCTGAGGACAGAGTGGAAGCGGGTGATCGTGCGGTGGCCGAGCTGACCCGAGAAATTGCCGCGCTGAAATGATCCAATGCCGAGCTGGAACTGGAAAAAGATGCGCTCTTGGTGAAGCTGTTCGCGGAAACTTCGCGCTTGAGGGCTGGCCGTACTCAGCAGATCTCGAAGAGGAAGTTGGTCACGGAGAAGTGCCAAGTTCGGCTTCAAAAGGTCAAGGATCACCTGTCGGCGATCGACCAAGCGAAGAGGCCGTTCCTTGTTATCAACCAAATCCAAGGGATTCTTGGTTTCTGTGATATCTTCAAGAAGAAGCATGACATTATCGTTCCGTCGTCTCGCATCGAGAAGCTTGAAAAGCTCAAGGCCGAGAAATCGGCAGAATATGCTGCGATCGACCTTTGCGAGCTGGTTGATGCGGACCTGGTTGTCTCGCCGTTCACCGATCCGATGCATCCGGAGGTTTCGACCTCGATGGGTAATGAGGTTCCACCGGGCCTTGATGAGTTCAGTTCGAACCAGGCCTCGATGTCGGCGGATCGTGCTGACGCGATGCGAAGGCAGAACGTTTAGACTGTTTTTTTTTGTAATTTGTTTAGTTTTCTTCTGCCCGAACGGGCTTATAACTTGACCTCTTGGACCGGAGGGTTTTTAAAGTCCGGTATCCATTTTGCCTGGGGGGTTTTTAATGAATATTAATATTTTGCGGATCCGAATTTTGTACTTAGTCGTTTTCTAACTCGCCTTTCTATATTTGAAGTCGTACTTTTATACGAACTTCTCAAACTCGTCGTTCACATTGGTGCCGTAAACAGTACGGTCTTAGCCGGGTGAAGAGGATGAATTTGACTGAACCTGTTCGAGGTCGGCAATCCATATCGTAGATTGGCTTATTGTTTTTGCGATTGTTGAGAAATCGGCTTAATGGTTTTGCGATTGTTGAGAAATCGGCTTACTAATTTTGCGACTGTTGAGAAATCGGATTAGATTTGCGAGGAAAGACGTTCGGCTTGGCCCTAGAGTTTTAGTTTTAAGAGTACGTGAACAGCTCATCTTAATATGCTCTAGGTTTCTCACATTGAATCCGAGTGTGCGAGACGGACTCGGCTTATTTGGCTTGGATAATCTGAGAAGTTGGTGCGAGACTGATCTCGGCTTTGAATGTGGAAAGTGTGTTATCTGTTGCACCATGAGGATGCGTGCGAGCTAAGCTCGGCTTATTTGATCGTCTGGCCAGGACGTTGATATGTAACCGTTGTGGTTGAAAATACGAACTGTTGGAGTTCGGCAAACATAAAGTTCGACTTGAAAGTACGAACTGTTGGAGTTCGGCAAACGTAAAGTTTGGCTTCAAAAATACGAACTGTTTGAAGTTCGGCAAAAGTAAAGTTTGACTTGAAAAATACGAACTGTTTGAATTCGGCAAACGTAAAGTTTGACTTGAAAAATACGAACTGTTTGAAGTTCGGCAAACGTAAAGTTTGACTTGAAAAATACGAACTGTTTGAAGTTCGGCAAACGTAAAGTTTGACTT
>PKML01005336.1:406979-468554 GCA_002933935.1 Eutrema yunnanense | reverse complement strand
TGAATCTGACGAACTGAAGTTCTGAATCTGACGAACTGAAGTTCTGAATCTGATGAACTGAACTTCTGAATCGAACTGAAGTTCTGAATCGAACTGAAGTTCTGAATCTGACGAGCTGGAATTCTGTATCGAACTGAAGTTCTGAATTTGACGAGCTGGAATTCTGTACGACAAACTCATCTGAACTGAAACTGATAAACCGATCTGAACCGAAACTTATCTGAACCGAAATGAGCTAAAACTGATAAACCGATCTGAACCGATAAACCAAAACTGATAATCCGAAGAACTGAAACTGATGTGCTTAAGATATGTCGTAATGAGCATTTTGTAGCTCGGTAGAAAATGTAGCTCGGTTGGAGAGCGTATTGTTACTCGATAGGGAAGCGTATTGTAGCTCGATAGAAGATGTAGCTCGATAGGGGAGCGTATCGTAGCTCGGTAGACGAGCGTCTTTTTTTTTTTTTTTTTTTTGCTCTTGCGAACCGTAGTTCGGCTTAGAGGGACGGACCCTGTGATTGAGTTCGAAAAATAGATAGTTTTCCGTAGGTGGTACCTAGATTTTGGAGAATATTTTGGTAGACGGTCTAAGACTTGAGATAGCTCGACGAGCAATGGTCTGAAACTCCGGATGTGTTTTTAATGACCGGACGTTCAAGGTGATTGATATGTCAAAATGTTGTTGAGACGTGTTTATCCTAGATGGATTGACGAGCTGAAACTCTTGATTGCATGCCGTTATAATGGTTTGTGCGCTGCCGAAGCGTTATAGCAGGAGCGACAACTTTTGTAAATCCTACGACATTTTGATAAAAATGTGAAGATATTTTTCCTTTGAGATTTTGGATCCTAGTATTTAGCAAAGAAAAATGGTACTTAGCTTTTTTGTTGTTGGTGCGCAATTATTGAGCTCGGTTGATGAGATCGATGAACGTTCTTCTTGCTCTTCTTTTATTCCCGAGTTTGGCTAGTGTGTCAGGTCGGTTGACCCGGGTGAAAAGGATTCTGTCGCGGTTTGTGCTTTTAAGCCGGGCTCGGATGAATTTTTTTTTGTTTTCAACGAGCTCTGATTTTATTTCTTCTCGCTTCTTCTTTCTAATGGGCTTTAGGCCCAGCTTCACCTTTTTTTTTTTTGGATTCAGTTTGTCGGACTTGATGTGAGGAGCTCGGTTGATGTCTATTGGGCCAAAGTATGGGCCTGCTATGCAATGATATTGATGGGCCACAAGTATGTTTGAGCCCAATACAAAAGAGAATCTGATTTTTCTTCTCTCGTAGGCTTGCTTGGTTGCAGAGGCGACGATAAGCAGCGGCGGTCATGGCGGATCTCCGGGAAGCTTGAGCGACGGCGAATTGCCGACGTGTGATGATGAGTGAGATCGAGATCAAAACAAGGGAACAGATCCAAGATGGTGGTCTGCGAAGGATGTCGCGGACGGAGGTGGTGCTGCGTTGTTTGTGGCGATGTAATTTTGTTGACGGTGGCTCATCTCCGATGATGAGCGACGGTGCGGTGGTGTCAAACGGAGGTGGTGGTGCTCGCTGCTTCTCTCCCCGCTGGCGTTTACGGCGAAGAAGATGGAGATCGGCGATGAGATCGACGGCGGAGAAGGTAAGCGGCGTCGTCTTCTTCTGGATTTTTGTACTCCTTCTTCGGAGATCAGTACTGAGGATTTGCGGATTGCAACGGATCCTTCTGAGCTGTCGGCAAAGGACTCCATGGAATGTGGTCGTCGGCTTCGTCTAATCGGATTTTTTTTTTTTTTTTTTGTATTTGACGAATACGTTCTCGACTAAGTATCAAAGATCCATGTAGATGATCCGTGATTTGGAGAGTCCGATCGGTAAAGATGACGTGACGTTCATGTCGTCTTAGGGTTTCAGATTCCTAGGGTTTTAAAAATAATTCTCCATTCCCCACAGTCGGCGCCAATTGTTGAACCCGAATTCGCACATAGATCGTAGATCGGTAAATTCAGTTTAGGGTTTAGGAGAATTATTTTACTAGAATCATAGCTGGACCCGAGGTGGGTTGCCTACGTACCCTCGAAAGGGATCAAGCCGGTCGTAGTTCTAATTACATAGAAAAGTGATAGATCCGATTTATGAATGAGGAGCTCTTCTATTTATAAGTCTCGAGGTCCCTCGGTTTTTCCTTTTCCTTCTTGAATTAATAATGGCGATTATCCTTATTTCCCGGAGTCGATAAGGATAACTTCCTATTTTCTCGGGATTTGCCTTTATCAAATAAAAGAAGATCTTCCTTTTATTTTGTAGATCGGTCTTGATGGGCCTTGAAGTCGATTGTTGGGCTGATTTCAACTCAAACCGGGTTAAACCGGGGGAGTGCTAAATCCCCCTCTAACAATGTTTAACATTTTTGCACATAAATTAAGGATTCATTTAATTTTAATTTTTTATATGCTAAAAACATCATTTACTGTATATTTAAACACAATTCAACTAATAAGAAAATAATCTGTAAAATTGAAAATAAAGAATGAGGATAGATTCAAAAGAATCCGATACAAGAGATTATGAGAAACCCTGTGGTCGTAAGTGGAGTAGAGTTTTATGAATTTTCCTGAAGACTAAAGCTTCTGGGTGTTCTCGAGAACAACTGATTAATTTAGTTTAATTATAATTAAATATTAATTATTAGGAGAAAAGAGACGTCGGTCTATCAAACCCACCCTCAACAGCTTCTTACTTCTATTTTTCAAGTCGGTTTATCAATTGATTTTAGAAAAAAAACGTCTTCTAACGGATATTTTACTGTGACATTACAAAATAATTGCTATAAATTAGCATTTTAATAAATTTCAAAATATGATTGTAAATATGTAAAATAAATATAAAACTATGATTAAAATCAAACAATAGTGAAATACAATATATAAAACATTAGAAAAAAGAACCAATATTTCACCATAAGTTAATAACATAAGTAAGAGAAAACCGTTATTATATACAAACAATAATAAGGAGAAAAAAAAACACACACATATACATAATGCAATTTTAAACATAAACCGAATATAAAACTTTATTTTTAAATTCTTAAAAAAAGTTCCCAAATAAATTACATAAAAACAAATATAAAAAATGAAAGGCCCGCGCGAAGCGCGGGGTTCAATTCCTAGTGTGTTTACAATTACAGAGTAAAATTATTGTATACATTTAATCTTGTATACGTATTGGCGTATTGCATTGTGTTCACTATTGCTATATAGTTAATTTTNCTTACAAATTTAGGAGGTTTTGCAACTGCTAAATCTCTCAGACAATACTCTTCTAGAGAAAGTTTGAATCTGAAACAATGAAAAAAAAAACATATTCCATGTTTGGTTAGATTCAAGTATGTAATCGGTTCAAGTTTCAATTATAACTTATATTGTTTTGTATGCCAAATTGATAAGAAACCGATTAATTTGCATTAGGTGTAAAAACAAATTGAACATAGGCAA
Organism: Eutrema yunnanense; assembly: GCA_002933935.1. Classification (NCBI taxonomy): domain Eukaryota; kingdom Viridiplantae; phylum Streptophyta; class Magnoliopsida; order Brassicales; family Brassicaceae; genus Eutrema; species Eutrema yunnanense. Next base: position 465,087 of record PKML01005336.1, on the reverse strand, counting down.
TCTCTTACGATCAAATGAATTCAAATGACAGGAACCATGTCCGGTTAGTTTTACATCTAAGCAAATCAGTCGAGTTTCTTTGATCAATACAGCATATTATATTAAATTCTTAGTTGGTTTTCGTGTTTTGGATGAATACAAAATATAGAGAAGAGAAACTTATCTTTGCGAAAGATGCAACTTATATGCTCTATGTAAGACGGAAGCATGATGGGACTGCCAGCTGCAAAGACACCATAATCTCATTATTTCGAGCAAAACATGGTTGCGTCATAATGAAAAATTGAGCAGACACAACAATCTGAAAAGCCTAAGGAGAAAATTCTTGGAAGCTTATACGATTTTGTTAATCTAAAAAGATACCTTTTAAAAGAAACGACGCAGATAATGCTGCAACAAAATCCGTACTTGTACTTTGTCAAGAGAGGATCTTCCATCATCTCTAGCTAGGATTAAATAAAAAGTATACGTGAGAACCTTCACACTTATCACACCCTATGCTAACAAAGAACACTCTATAGAATAAAAAACAGTACGATTTTTTTTTAAAGAAAAGAGTGTCACCGAAGTTTGTATGATCTTTCGAATTGAATGGTATAGCCAACTTCTTCCCCAAGCTTGAATCCCATATCTTCAGCCACTGTATCGCAGCAATCCCCCTAATCAGATTGTAAAACAAACAGTAAGTGATAAAACAGAGGAATTTTAAAAAAATAATTTCCCCTACCTGAAACCCTAGCTAGTATTCAAAACATGAGATTTAAGATTTGGTGGAAGGGAGAGATCAAAACCTAGTTTTTGACGCAATAACATGAATTTGTTCAGCCCATCCAACTTCTTTAAAATACTGCATGATAAATTAGACAAAGCGTATCAAACTTAAAGAAATAAACATAAGGGAAGGCACAAAACAAGAAGATTCAGCTAGAATCTCCTATCTCATAACACACATGTAATCCAGGTTCTATTGATCGAGAGATAAAATCACATCAAGCGCATTTCAAATTAAACAAGGCATCAAATTTCTGATTCCGTGAAAATCAATTGTGAATTTTTTCACCACCCAAAACCCGAAACGAAACACCTCATCTGAAATCGAGCTGCTCTCTTGAGCAAGGAGCCCTAAGAACATATCATTTCCTATAAATTTCGGAAATCTTTGATTAGCTCCACCAAATGTTTCCGCCAAAACAAAGTGTTTCCAGTTGCCAAGAAAATCCGGAAAAAAAAAAAAAATACTCCAAAGAACCAACCAATCACAGAATCACGGAAAACTGGATCGAAGCAACGAACAATTCGGACTGACAACGCCACGAAGAACAAATCAAAACAAGAAAAAGAGTCGGATCAATTAATGGAAATCGGAAACGTACTTTGATCTCCGTCTGTCCAAAAGATGCGACCCGAGAACTCGGCGGCGTGTTCATGACTCTCGGATGCGGCGAGGCTGAGCCCTAAGACAAACCTTCGCCTTCAGAAACGGCGTCGTTCACCCCTCGCACAGCCGTGTCTCATCCCCGTCGCTGATTAATTCATTTTCTCCTGTTGGGTTCTCATGAAGATGGAGAAACTCTCCGTTCTCGCGAACAAACCCACGCCAGAGCTGAAGAAGCGCCACAAAATGGTATCGTCGACACATCTACTTTATCGGCGATGATACTTCTTCGATTACGCTTTGTATCACCATTTTTTAAATTAGTAAACCAGAGCATAAGAGAAGAGAAGAGAAGAGGAGATGCTTAAAATCCTGCCGTTGGAGAAAAATATGAAAGAGAGAGAGATCAGATGATAGAGGTTTGATTATCGAATTTGACTTTATAGCCGTTGAGCATTTAATATAATAAAGTAGTGCCCAATAATATAACAAAATTGTCATCTCACATCTAACAAACTCACTCGCACGCATAAAAAGAGAAATCAACTTTATATTACCCTAGCTTGTTTTATTAAAATAGTAGATTATGTCATGCGTATTATTTAGATTTTAAATTGATAACCCGCATAACTATAACTATGACCCATATAAATTAGATTTTAAATTAAAACATTCGTTTGGTTATTAACAAATTACGTTTTGTAATTCGTAATTAAAAAAATTCAAAATATATTCATATTACCCATACAAATCTCTCTAAATAAATGAGAGAGTCCGAAAAAAAAATTCAAATCTTATATAAATAAAATGTGAATCTAATTGATAAAATCAATATTTTTTTAAAAGAAAAATAGTATCTCCTCACACTAAATTGTTAAGAAACTTATACAATATTTTAATGTAGTAATTCAGCTTTAGAATTTATACCTCGAAATTTTTTGTCATAAAAAAATTATCGAACACACGATAACGAACTGTTATTCTTCTAATTTGATATATATTATGAATCTTATATAAATTTAATAGTTTACATTTTTCAATTTGTAGTTTCTATTTGAGAATTATAAACAAGAGTCTAATATAATTTATCTTTTACTCGCGTATAATCTAATCTAAAATTAATGACCTAATCTAATTGCATGAATAGTCAATTTGTAGTTTCCATTTTTTGTTTTTGTTATTTTGTTTTCTTAAGAAATTAATAACTAACATTAAAAATTATTCTACGTGTTACACTTACGTTTAGAGATTCAACTTTATATAATAAAATATCTATAATGGAATTATTAATACATTTTTATCTAACTATGTTTTACCATTTTAGAAACTTTTAAAGGATTCTGCCTATTCTTTCAACTTTACCCTCCCACTTGCCAATCGTTACCAATATGTAGAAGCTTATATATTACCTTTTCAACGAAAAAGAAGAAGAAGAAGAAGATTAGCATCGGGGGTGGTCTTGTAGAGACGATCGATAGACTGATGTCTTTGATCACTTCACTTCCCGAAGACATCATTATAGATTGTGTATCTCGACATCCTATCCAACGCTTTCTCTGGTTCGACATTCTTACGATCTCTTCTTGCATCTCCTGAACTATACGCATGACGGTCTCTCTTGGACCGCACCGAATTTGGTCTCTATGTTACCATTTCTAAATCCAACAAAATCGATGGTGACATATCCATTGGTATACTCTTGGTCGGAAACCCAACTCGAGTGGCAATTATGGGTGGACCCCCATCACATCACTCCCTCTTGTGCCCTTAGGTGGCAGCTACGTGGCTGTTGATTCAAAAATCTTTGTGATCGGCATATCTTTCCATGGGGCTGTTCTAGTAATGCGTTTATTTATTTATTTTTGTTTGTTAAAGATGTTCTAGTAATGCGTTACTCATGGATTGTCGGTTTAACACGGCACATCACGTCCCTAGCATGCCAAGACTTCAAGGTTTACTTCAAGACTTCAAATAATTGCTTCGTTTACGGTAGTGAGAAGGCCTTATAGAGGGAATATTCTACATAAGATGAAAATAAGAACAGAGCAGGAACCTTCGGCCGTGAACCAAGAAGCATTACAAAAAAAAAACAGGTGAGGATTAAGTACCTCTGAACCATAAACCAAGAAAAAACCGGAAATAAGGTCTGTCTTTGCGAGCCAAACATGAGTCTCGGATTCCTCTATCCACATTCTTGAAGAGCACCTCCGTGGGAAGTGGGGAAATGTTAGATGCGTAAGATTTAAAAGAAAGGTGTTGGAAAGTGGTCAAGGGTGTGGAGAAAGAGCTCGATGTGAAGAACGAATTTTGGTGTGCAGAGATCAAAGTGGAAAGAAATGCAAAGGGGGAGATTTGTGGAAGAGTTGAGTGGCGTGGGTTGCGTGCTCGACCTCGAGGGACAGTGGCCTTACATCAACAAGTGTCTAGTTGTTAAGGTTTGATGTCTAGCTTTGTTTCTAGATGAATTTTTCTTTTATCTCGCCTTCTTGTTATTTTTTTCATATGCAAGTTGTGTTCATAAGAAAAAAAAAAAATTTGTGTTCATCATCGAATATGATTTTTATCTGCTGCTTACAAGGCTACTCGATTTTAACCCATAATTACGGCCTTAATCGAATGCGATTAATCGATTTTAACACGGATCATAACAACTAAGCTAACAAGCTCCGGTTAATCGAATGTGGTTTAGATTTCGAAACCAACGAAATAAACCACACTAAGGTTTTAAATTAACTTTTAACCGGTGGGACAAAACATTATGTTGCGTCGCTTACAAATTTTTCATCCACATGAACAAATTGATGCTCAGTAAGATTTTAAGAAAAAAAATGCTATTACGTCATGTCCACTACAAAAATAAAACAGTCTAAAAGGAAATTTTAATTTGTTCCTGCAATTAGGCAATCGCAAGTACTGGTCTATTTTAGTTTTTAAGTGAAAAAGAGAGAGAACACAATTAAGAACACTAGAAATCAAAGTGATATGATCAAACCCTTTTGTTTGCTCAGTGGTCTTCAATCTTTTTCAACCCCTTCATATCAGTAGTCTCCACCCTGTAAAAGAGCTTAGAGTCTAAGACCAACATTCTCTTTAGGATTCTAATAATCTTTTAAACAGACCCGTAATAAAAGATTTCAGAGACTTACGTTGAGCCGTAGAGAGCAATCTTCTGAACCTTTGTAATCTCAGAACCCGATTGGTTGTCTTCAATGAAGATCGTCAAGCTTGAATTAAATAGATACAGGTCAGATCGAGCTTGTGATAAGTACTATATAACATAGAGCATGGTAAAAACCTTTACCTACGAACATTCTGAAACTTAACATATTTAAGAACCACCGGTTTTCCCTGCAAATGGAATTTTGAACAGAGGTCTCAAGACAGATAGTTCGCCAGAACATGTCACTGAATGAATAAAGTTAGATTTCAGAAATGTCTTACCTTAAGGTTTTCTTCAGTTAGTTCAGCGGTGTCACTTGGAGGAAAATCATTGACATTGCTGTATTAAGGAGTTTGAGTTATTAACGCGAAAATCTAATCATAAGAGTTAGATAGGGACGGATAAAAAGACATTCAGATTACCTGAAGCACATGTGCTCTTTGTTTGAGAAAAACTTCACGGTTTTAGGGCCTGAAAGGTTATTAGTAAGCAAAAAGTTTAATCTCAGTGACAAACAAGCAACAGCGACAAGGTAAGACTAAAATCACAAACACCAATATGCTTTCAATATAGAAGATGTATTTTAGTGAACCTTGTTTTAAAGCATTACCTTCCTCTTCAGGGCCTTTGATAGCAAAGGAATGTAGTTTGATAACTTGGTTAAAAGGAATATAGATCAGAAGTTGTTCATCAGCATCGCTCTCTAATTTTAAACCTTCATCTTCTCTATACCCCTACAGGAACAAGAACATCATTGTCAGGTCATTAAACAGCAACAGAGAGAATCAAAGAATTCGAAAGCTATATAATTTGTATTTGCAATTCATGTTCCACGGGTCACAAGAACGCTGGAATGAGAAAAAAAAAAAAAAAAAATCAAAGACAATATAGTTTCGAACTCAATCATCTATACCCAATCTCACAAATACAGTATCTGATAGATGTGAAAAGAGAGCAGATGCACACAAACAAAAACGTGTATACAGACAGAGAACTAGGAATAACCTGCTTGAGAGCATTGGGCAAGGAGTGACTTGAGCTTTGGTTGAGGCATTCAACACCGGACCAGTCAATGAAATCTAGCAGATCAACCTGAAAATTCAAACTTCAGATAATCCGCTGATCAAAACACATCACAAGACCCAAGATTCGAAATTCTCAATGGAACCCTATATATTCTTCACACCCAAAAAAAAATCGAAAATCCTTTTCTCCGCATACAAAATCTATAAAAACTTGGATTATTCATTCACCTGTCCCTTTGGAATTTCACTGGCTGATTCGGCGGACATGGTGAGTTTTTCCTTGCAAATAAATCTGAAGATCGAGAAAGTGGAAGAAAGTAATTAGACTTGTAAACGAAATAAAAAGGTTTTTTTTTCTTTGTTCTAAGGGAAACACTCTGTTTGATTCAGCGGCTTATTAAACCTCACCAACCCAATACGAGTTGGTTTTCCAATTATACCCCCATACCAACTACAAAACTCTAAAAACTGCCCTTACCTTTTCTCTCTTCCACTCAAAATATTTCTTCTCCAACCAGACCCTTCTCTTCCTCTCCAATGGCTTCCTTATCTTTCGTTTCCTCCTCTCACCTTACTCTACGCACTCCCTCTCTTACCCTACGCACTCCCTCTTCTTCTTCTTCTTCCCCTAGAACCTCTGTTTCATTCTCCGTCAGGGCTCAGTCCGTCGCTCTTTCGCAGGACGACTTGAAGAAGCTCGCGGCGGAGAAGGCTGTAGAGGCGATTAAACCTGGGATGGTTCTAGGTCTTGGAACCGGATCCACCGCAGCCTTCGCCGTCGATCAGATCGGGAAACTCCTCTCTTCAGGCGAACTCTACGACATCGTTGGCATCCCGACGTCGAAGCGAACGGAAGAACAGGCGCGATCGTTGGGGATTCCGCTTGTTGCGCTAGATACGCATCCGAGAATCGATCTCGCTATCGACGGAGCAGACGAGGTGGATCCGAATCTAGATTTGGTCAAAGGTCGAGGAGGTGCTCTACTCCGGGAGAAAATGGTGGAAGCTGTGGCGGAGAAATTTATCGTTGTGGCTGACGATACGAAACTCGTTAAGGGACTCGGCGGAAGCGGCTTGGCGATGCCGGTGGAGGTTGTTCAGTTCTGCTGGAACTTCAATCTCATCAGGTTGCAAGATCTGTTCAAGGAATTCGGGTGTGATGCCAAGCTGAGAGTCGACGGAGATGGGAAACCTTATGTGACTGATAACAGCAATTACATTATCGATTTGTATTTTAAGAATCCGTTGAAGGACGGATTCGCGGCGGCCAAAGAGATCGGGAAGTTTCAGGGTGTGGTGGAGCACGGTCTGTTTCTGGGGATGGCTACGTCGGTGATTATCGCCGGAAAGAACGGCGTTGAAGTTATGAACAAGTGAGGTTTACAATTCAAGTTTTTCTCTTCTTCTTCTTCTTCTTCACTCGATGACAATTTTTCTCCTTTGTAAAATTACCAATTGAGTTTTGGAAAAAAAAATCTGTGGAGATCATCATTTGAAATAAACTCTTCAATTTCGATTCATCATCATTCGAATTCAACATTGAGAACAGAGAATCAGCAAAAAAAAAGAATCAAATTTGAATAGTTTTCGAATTCAAAAATGGCAAATTTTTATACAGTGGAAATTCATAATACCCCTATTCCAGTAACAATGATGCATTAAAAGTCTCTCCTTGACAAATTCTCAAACAATTTCTTAAACCCTAAATTGAGAAATGGAAGTTTAAATCATCAGATAGGAATGAATCGCCTGATGATGCCTCTCCCGGAAACCGCCACGAAAGCCGTAATTCCTCCGACCGCTCCAGCAATTACAGCGGATCTAGGCCCAGACGCAGCTCTGTAAATCGCACCGGTGGCCAAACCGGCGATCACGGTACTCAAGGATCCGTCGTCTCCGCCTCTCAGGTACGTAACACCGCTCTGAAGAGCGGCGTACATTAACCCTAGAGATCCTAAGCAATTCCCACCGCGTCGTGCAGCGAGTCCACCGGAGTTCAAAATCCGATTAGCCCGGATCTTAAGGGATTCGCCCCGCTCGGCGGATCGGATACCGTCAATTGATCCCTTGGCGGCTCCGATCGCCGCTCCAGAGAGATAACCCGACCCGGTAAAGAACAAGAGACTCTCTCCCCATGATAAGCGGGTCTTCTTAGCTTCTTCTTCGAAGAGAAACTGCGGCGAAGTTGGGAGATCGTAGAGCTTACGGTACGGAAGATTGATTTGCTGGTACGGATTGTACTGACGGTACGTCGGGTTCGTCGGATCCGCCATTGTCACGGATTTTGCGTTCTGGTTCGAAGATTGAGGCTTAGGGTTTAAGGAGAGAGGTCTCTCCAGAGGGGATGACTCGTGAGGGTTTATAAATTCAAGTGAAGAGCATAAAAATGGAAATACTTTGAGAGCAATTCCAGAATTTTGGAGTCATATTTTTCTAAACCTTTGGGCTTTTAAAATTTAATATTGGCCTTTTTAAATTTATGGGCCTTCTTCGTCTTACGCGATAACTTGATTTCTTGTGATATTCTTTTTTNAAGGGTTCCCATCCAGTGTCTACGCCTCAAGACTATTCCCTTGGGCCGCCACGGCTCGCCGCTACCAGGCAGGCAGGTTAAATGTTTAGGCCAAAGCCCATGTGGACCCCTTTCAAGAGCCCAAACCCGACTTCCCACACGTCGTTTCCCTAGTGCCATCGCCAAGAATTCCTTTTTCCAAAGGGTCATGCCAATTTCGAATCCGGGTTACGGGACGTCCCTACAATCTCCGACCGATCAATAGACTACGGCCGTGTGGACAATATTCTTTAATTTCAGTTGGGAGCAAAATGAAGGATAGTGAATCTATAGATTTGTATACATATGTTAATGGGGAGAATACTTTTTATTATGTTCTTGAGTTTGCATTTTCAATTTTTCTGATTCTTATAGTATTATACAATACAACAACGGTGAAAAGACAAGAAGAGAATTTGATTGGATGGAACAAATGAACAATTCTAAAGTAAATCAAACCAGAAAAATACATCCCTGTAAATTTGGTGACTTTTAAAAAAGAAAAAATAGATCTCCCGTTGACGTTATTATTAAAATTCAATATGCTCACGCGGTTTGCCATTGCCCTAAACTACTAAAGGTCTAATAAATCGTTTCATGGAGAAGGAAAAGGTATAAGTGGGTGTGAAGTAAGACGAAAAAACTTGCAAAAACTTATAAGTTTGATGGAAAAAAAATATTTCAAATGTTGTTGGGTGCCACTATGTTAATGTATTGACCGCTTATTACTTACACCAGTAATGTTTATAATATAGAAAATAATTTGTGGCGTTTGTTTTTATTGCAATGTTAATTAGATGAACTAAACTGAAATCTTAGATGGAAAGCGAATTAAAAATACTGAGCCATACTTTAAAAAAAATCTGAATAGTATTAAAAAATAAATATTAGACAACACTATACACACATTTACATGACTCGTGCCTGTAATATATATACACCTGATTTCAAAGAAAAGACAAGAAACATGAGTGGATTAGATGGATAAGTATTGTTCTTTATCATTATGATTATTTAAATCGTTAGACTTAACCGTCTGAGATTGACAGTGCCGAAAAATTATTTGTCTCTGAGAATTAGCCAAAAAATTCAATAACTTTCAAAAACAAATCGGAGGTGGTGGATTTTAAGAGATTTTGAGATTTTATTAAAATCTTTTGTTATTTAACTAAGGATTTTAAAATATATTCTCAAATCTAGTGTTATTGAACATGAGATTTATGTAAAGTCACTCAAAATTATATACAATCCTCTGTTATTCAAACACGAATTTGTTAAAATCATATCAAATCCAATGTTATTGAAAATGTTTTAAGTATTGGGATTTTAATGACTGCATGAGATTTTAGATGATTTTATGAGACTTTCTTAGTTAAAAATACAAAGATCCAAATCTCATAGTTTTATGTGGGATTGTAGGAGATTTTAATACAAAATCATAACAACTTCTTTAAAATCAACCAAACCATCAAAATCATCTGAAATCTTATTAAAACTCAAATTATTCTAAATACATCCCAAAATTTTCGTATCAATTAATTATTGATCAAATAATATTAATAAATCGTAATGCACGAACTACAAAAAATAATATATTATCCCAAGACGAACTTGTCATTTTGTGCATTTTTTCTGTTAAATTTTTAAAAACAATAAATAAAAATGTAAAGTCACATCATATTGGACAAAAGGGTGAATCATATTACTAAAGTAATTTGTTGTCTCAAATTTTATATAAGGAAGAATTACAAAGTCTTATTTACTTCCATCGAGCAAAATCTGTCGTTTTCCTCTCAAGAGCAGCAGGTCTCATGGCGAACCAGTTTCTTCAACTTCTTCCTCGTTTTCTTCTAACGCCTCTCATTCACTACCATTGCTCCTTCTGCAGAAACGGTGCCGTTTTGTAGCTTCCTCCATGAAATGCAGCAACTTCTTTCTCTCAACTTCTTTTTCTTCGTTTTCTTCTTCTAAATCTGCCGATTGAATCTCACAACGACGCCGTTTTGGGTTTGTTCTCTCACTCTCTCTCTCTCTCCGTCTTTAACTTTCGAACCCAAGTAACCGTTTCTTGTTTCTTTTAGCAAAAATGCTGCCCGTGTTCTTCGTTGTGTTATCGACTGGCTCAATTTGATGGGTTGTAAAAATTATGTGAATGCGAGGATAGAAATCTGTAATTTTTCCCAATTATCTCAGAAAAGTTTTCACTTTTACATCATCGGACACAATAAAACGATAGAAAGATTCGGTTTTTATGAGTGGGTTACCTTAATTTTTACCCAAAAGTCTAATTCGTGTTCTGTGACAAATTAACCTTTTAAGTTTGGTGGGTCGGCTTGGCAGGGAGATTAATCACAAAACTTTTAGAAGAATCGAAGAAAGAAAGTTCACTTTTTTCCGTTTTTTGACTGCTTTTGCTCATTCCCTTTGATTATGTTAGTTATAATGTCCAGAAAGGCACGGTTTGTGTTGCTTACAAGAAACATGAGTAGGGATAAACTGATCGTACAATGCGTCTTTTATCTTCATTTGCCTTCAGATTCTTTAGACGAAATTAAGACCAAGGAGGTGAATTTCAGAGTTTGTCAATGGAGCATTACGAGGTTCTTGAGCAAATTGGAAAAGGTTCCTTTGGGTCAGCTCTTCTTGTGAGACATAAGCATGAGAAGAAACTGTAAGTACTTAACCTAAAGCAGGATTATAAATGTGTTTTTCTGAAATTTGATTTCTCTGTAATGTTCTGCTCCTTCTGCTGTCTAAAGGTATGTTCTGAAGAAAATCCGGCTTGCTCGGCAGACTGGTAGGACAAGAAGATCTGCTCATCAAGAGGTTGTTTAAGAAAATCTCTTCTGTGTCCTGAAACATTCACTTACATTTACGCATGCAAATTCTAAATATTTGAAATAAATGCAACTCCTTTCGTCACTTCTTTTCTTAGACATAGATCATGGAGTTTGAACTCTTGGAATTAAGTATAGACAATGGCCCCTTGATGTTGCTTTTGTTGTTTAATGTCGATAGTCTTTTCGGATATGCTGTTATGGATCATACAGCATTCTTGAGCTATAGATGTTGATTTTTGTTCTGTGGACTAACAATATCCTGTTATCTCATTGTAGATGGAGTTGATTTCAAAGATAAATAATCCATTCATTGTGGAATATAAAGATTCTTGGGTCGAAAAGGTATCATCTATACATATCTTTTCGATTCTTGAATATAATATTTGAAAATGTAACCAGCCCTATGGATGTGTGCTATTAGGGGTGCTATGTGTGCATTATCATAGGCTATTGCAAAGGAGGGGACATGTAAGCTTATTCCTTCTCAGCAGTTTTCGCCTGTTCGTGACTCGAGAAGAGGCTCTTTGACACAGTTGCTGACTTTTTTGCCTCTTCTGCCTTACAGGACGGAAGCGATAAAGAAAACAAATGGCGTACACTTCTCTGAAGAGGTTTGTGCAAAGACAATCTTGATTGATTCTGGCCATTGATACAAACTTTCTGAATCTTTTTTTTTTTTGGTTTATCAGAAACTCTGCAAATGGCTTGCTCAGCTCTTGATGGCTCTTGAATACTTGCATGCCAATCACATTCTCCATCGCGATGTCAAGGTTGGTTATGATGTTATGTCTCAAGACCAATACAGTTTATAGAAAAATCTTCATACTGATACAAAACTAACCGATTTTAACCATCCAGTGTTCAAACATATTCTTGACAAAGGATCAAGATATACGTCTAGGTGAGATGCTTAGAAAATTTGTGACATTATATCGTTTTCCTAATCAGCCTAACACAACACCAACCATAATGTAACAAATCGGCTCGCTGATATTCGCAGGCGATTTCGGACTTGCCAAGGTCTTAACATCAGACGACCTCGCATCTTCAGTAAGTATAGTTTCCTTAATTTTTTCACATACTGATTTGTTCTGGACTCAGGTTTGATCGTTACCCTTCTTCAAAAACCAGGTGGTTGGAACGCCAAGCTACATGTGCCCTGAGCTACTAGCTGATATACCCTACGGGTCCAAGTCTGATATTTGGTCACTTGGCAAGTTTCTCATCCATGGATAAGATTCTTAACCTTTTAGCTCTAGATAACGAAAGAATATATTCATCTGAATCTTTATCTTGTTTTCTTCAGGATGTTGTATGTATGAGATGACAGCTATGAAACCCGCATTCAAAGCTTTTGTAAGCTCTGAAACCTGCATTTACCTTCCTCCAGGTTATGTTCATCAGAAGTTTCTGACTGTTGTTGGCGTCTGAAATTGTTGCAGGACATGCAAGGACTAATAAACAGGATTAACAGATCAATTGTTCCTCCACTTCCGGCGCAATATTCTGCTGCCTTGTAAGTCTGCTCGGGTATTGTTTGTCTCGATGTGAGATCAGTTAGAATTTACTGATTTACGCAATTGCTTTCTTCAGCCGGTGTCTGGTTAAGAGCATGCTCCGGAAAAATCCAGAACTCAGACCAAGCGTACGTCATATGATTCTGTCCTTTGATATATGGTCATAACCTGAAACTGAACAAACTTGACCAGTAATCATAATCTCTCTTCTTCTGTATAGGCTACTGAGCTTCTCAGGCAACCGCTGCTTCAGCCGTATATCCAGAAGATTCATCTGAAGGTAAATGATCCAGGAAATAATGTGTTGCCTGCGCAATGGCCAGAATCTGAATCCGCCAGGAGAAACAGCTTTCCTGATCAGAGAAGGCGTCCTGCAGGCAAAAGCCATAGCTTTGGTCCAAGCAGGTTTAGGGGTAACCAGGAAGATTCTGTTTCTTCCATAAAAAAACCTGTGCCCGCGTATCTGACCCGTGAAAGGCAAATGGATTTGTCTACAGATGAAAGCGGTGATAGAACGGTTGTTCGTAGAACTTCAGAGGCTTCTAAGAGTTCTAGGTATGTTCCAATAAGAACTTCGGCTTCACCTGTGAGATCAAGACAGCCTAGGAGTGACCGTGGTCAAGTAAGTGATCCATCCTTAATGCTCTTCGTTACTGGTTTTACTGATTGTTTGGTCAGAATAAATAACGCGTGTTTCTATAATGTTGCAGCTTCCTGTTTCATCACACCACACGAACCGAAAATCAGCGGCATTGATTCGTAGAGCCTCCATGCCTAGCTCAAGAAAACCTGCAAAAGAAATCAAAGACTCTCTGTACAACTCGAAAACCAGTATTCTCCACCAGATAAAATCTCCTGATGTGTCAATGAACGCACCAAGAATTGACAAGATTGAGTTTCCGCTAGCCTCATATGAGGAAGAGCCATTTGTTCCAGTTGTGCGTGGTAAGAAGAAGAAAGCATCGTCTAGTGGTTCCTACAGCCCACCTCCAGAGCCACCACTAGACTGCTCAATCACAAAAGACAAATTCACCCTTGAACCAGGCCAAAACGTAGAAGGAGCGATTATGAAGGCAGTGTATCAGTATGAAGATGCATACCCAGAAAACAGGAGCGACTCATCTGATCAGAATGCAACTGCTGGAGCATCAAGCAGGGCTTCGTCAGGTGCAAGGAGACAAAGATTTGATCCTAGTTCTTATCAGCAACGGGCCGAGGCATTGGAGGGATTGCTTGAATTCAGTGCAAGATTGCTTCAAGATGAGAGGTACGATGAGCTGAATGTCTTACTGAGACCCTTTGGTCCAGGGAAAGTCTCACCCAGAGAGACAGCGATTTGGTTGTCCAAGAGCTTCAAGGAAACTACTAAGCTGGAAGATTGAGAAAAATGATCATTCTAATTCTAAGTCTAACCTGCTGTGACGTGAAAGAAAACTTCCACTTTTGACAGTTAATTGATCAGAAGATGTCCAGAAAATTGTTTAAAAGTTAACTACTTAGGCTGTGTTCTTCAATGAGTGCTAACCTCTCTGTATCTGATACATTGAAATTCAAGAAAAGACTGGCCGGTTACCAAATCACAACTAATAATCTCTTTGATATTGATTTCAGACAAATTTTTCTGAACTCGAGCACCAATACATACACATGTTTGAATCAGACAAGATAGAATCCTGAATAGACCTCAAAGCAACTGAAACAGAGTAATATAGCCAGCAAAAATGTTGAGCAAATGGCTTACACGCAGTGTGTGCTAGCCGGGAGGAGCGGATGTTAATCACTAGTTTAGTGTCTTCTGATATGATATAATCCTTGAGAAATGAAAAAAAAGAAAGATAGAATCCGGGATAGTGCCGAAGCAGCTGAAACAGAGTAATACAACCAGTAAAAATGTCGACCAGATGGCTTATAATACTCAGTGTGTTAATCTCTAGTTTAGTGTCTTGTGATATGCAACCTGCAATTAATCCCCCAAAAAAGCAGTATTCAGATTCTGAGAAATGCGTTTCGACTTTCATTTGTAAACTTAATTAGCAAATGTAAGACAAATCCCCATGAAAAGAAGTTTGAGTGCTTACAGAAGTTGACGTCTTTAACAGCTCTCTGATTGCCATTGTTGCATAACAAGACGATGGAAGAGTGAGAGCCATTTTGAGCGCCAACTGTGTCTGCTCAGAATCTGGGTTTCCAGTGTCTTTCAAATCGGTTTCATAGGATTCGGGTGGGTTGCTATCGGATCTCATCGATTCAATTTCTTCAGCAGATCCAACCTTCTCCCTCGGCTTTTCTAAGGCTATCCTGTCCAGATCCGTCTCTGCCAATGGTTTATTGCTGTCAGTGTAAGTCAGTAATTCCCTGCAGCAATCAACCACAAAATTAGTCTCTGTTTCCATAGAATCTTTTATCTCAAAACTGGAGGAAGTTCTAACTATACACATAGCGTACCACTCAAAGTCAATTGGTTTTTGGAGAACACGTCTATAACCACCAGTCATGCTAGTTATTGAGAACTCCCTGAAACAATACTTGTTATTAGTAGTATAAAGTAGATGCTGTGGTGATGCAGAGTGACACAAGCACAAGGATCTACAAGAAAAAAGAATATGGAAATTACTTTACACCGTGAATACTCTCAGTTAGGCTGATACCGTCCTGAGCAATGTAAACAGAAATTTACAGATTCCATCAGCAGAGATGTAAAACTTTAGAAAGTATACACTGAGAATAAGAGAGTTTCATTTTTCTAGAACAAACACAACAAACCTTCTTTGCCAAATCATGATAAATTTCTGCAATGTCATTGGACGGGTAAATGACTCTTGAACTGTTGAAGCAAAGAGAACGGTGTTTTGGTTTCAAGAAGTAAAATGTTCAATCTACTTATATTGGAAAATTCTGCCATCAACTTACCCAGGTAGAGGAAGGACGATGTCACTAGTCGAGTAAGTTCCAGCTTTTATATCCTCTATATCTACAACCTGAAGAACACAAAAGAAAGCAGCACGACATGAATAATGCTAGTACTAACAAATACCAATGAAAATGTAAATGCATTAAAGCATATATTTGAATACGGAAAAAGACAATGCATATATCTGAAGGCATTTTCACACAAGATGACGGCGGCAACAAATTTCAACTACGGACGGCCTAATAAGAAGTTCGAAATAAGAAACTAACCTTAACAAGGTCACTCCTTTCTCCTGGAAGGTCAACAACAGCTGTATCATCTAATTGGCCACAATCCAATGCCTCTTCGTTGTTTTCCTTGTGCTCAGAGGTCAAACTGCCGACAATTCTTTTTGCATCATCTACCTTTGTACTTACCAAGTCCCCTAACACAACTTGGCTGGTCCCTGCCACAACAACAAAAACAAGTGGGTGAAAGTTAAAACCTACATTGACAAGCATACAGAACGGCTCATGAGTTATTTAGAAAGAAAACTGATGTACCGTATTTTTGGACGCGCAGACTTGCTGCATTGTTCCATAAGTAGCTTTGATAACTATGTACATACCTGCATAATAAGGATAATATATACAGTAAGCTAAGAAACTTGATCTGTGCCTCTGGCTTGGCGTTTCATATCCCAGTCGTAAGAGGCAACTGTTCCAGAAGGACCTAAAGCTATAATTAAGAACCAAATTCTTACATCATTCTCAAAGTTCTGGGAATGCCTTTCAGAGCCTGCAAGTAGTTCCCAGGACATTTCTTCAGACACTGCAGCTGTTTTAAAACGCCCAAGATTAAAACTGATTATTATGGAAACCCATTAATGGCAGAAACCGATACAAGAATAGCTGAATACTTACTATGGCTCTTTCAGCAACGAGGTATCGCGGTAGTTGCCTTATAGTTCCGTCAATATCGCCAGTTTCTTTGTAATATTCCCGGGCCTCATTTATTACATTCCTTTGTGGAAAGCAGCTGTCAAGAAAACAAGGCATTGCTGCACTCCTATATATTCGTAGAGCCACTAATATAGTTTTAACAGGTATTAGCAATTGTAGCTGAGACTAAGTCACTAAGTTATGCTAAAGGATATCATTTTCTCTTGGATCAAGAATCATGTCCACCGCTTCTTTCCACTCTCCTTTCAGTAGTGCAGCTCCAACATGGTGGGTTGGTACTGAGCCACTTCCAAAGCGCTGTCATACAAGTACAAAACTTATAAAAATTTAAGTGACTTTTTTCGAGAAGCCAGACTTGATACTACAATGCATTAGTGCAAGCCGTATTACGACTCAACGAGAGAAGAATACCTGCAAGCCAAAGTAGTTGATGAAGCCATCTTTCCCCAAGGATTCTGCAGACTTTTTTATAGTTTCTTCAGAATCCGCAACCACTCCTCTGAAAAATATGGGAATTTATACATATAAAGACATTCCACGCGCAACAAGATCTTTCATCATTTTTCACCAAAATATGATCAAGATTTTTCTTGAATAAGAGAATTTGGAAGTTACAGATGGATCAATTAAGTTTCTTTTTGAAATGTCGAGTTACATTCTCACCTTAATGTGATGGTAAATCTGTTTCCCATGAGCTGCCCAAGGAGAAGGCCCTCTTTGACATGGCTGGAAAGCGCCAGCAATCATTCATCATTACCAGAAGCGCCAGCAATCATTCATCATTCACCATTAAGGCGAAAAAAACAAGACAAAATGCAAAAAATCAAGAATACGTTGGCTTACCAGAAGTCACCAACTTTGATCCCAAACAATCTCTTGTTAAGTGCAGCCAATTTGCTAGCTTGCTGTTTGAACACAGTTACCTAGAAGCGCACACAACCTCCTATTATGTATTGTAACAATAAAACTCATCTTACCAAGAACACAGGTACAGCTAACTTACACGCTGAGTTGAAACTGACCGCTTATCTTTTGTTCCAGAGAATCCGAAGGACTTTGGCTGAAAAATTGACGAAGCAATTCAAAACATTATCAAGGAAAGTACAATGGTGGAGATAAACAATCTATTTAACGACGGAAGAAGATGTAAAGCACCTGAACGCCTAGCATCTTTCCGATCAATCCCAAGGCCTCTTGTGTATCTTTGTTCTCCTTGTAAAGATGGAACCTATAAAAATCAAGTGACACATATGTTGCGGTTCAAATGTAATGATCAAATCAAGTACACAGTAAATTCTAATATCAGATAGAAGTTGTTTTCTAGTTATTACTTGAGAAACTTGCCAACATGCTCTGGCCAATGTTCTGAACCTCTGCTATCAAAAGGCTTATCGCCTCTTTCCTTCCTCTTTTTCGATCTTTTACCTCTGCTGTTATGGTCTGCTGAATTCACCCGCACGCGGATGCATTTTGATGTAGGATCAGGACCATCTACAGTGTCGGTAACTAGGAACTTGAAATTCTCTTTAACGAAGTTGTGGATAGCCTGGATAGTAGAATAATAAAAGAAAACGTCTAGAGATACTGTCGATAAATGGATATTTAATTATGCAATCAATCCCGTACCGTTCTCTTGGACTTGTCAGAACTAGGATCAAGAACAACTGGTGAGATCTCATCATCAGTTCCTGAGGTGACTTGATTAATCAAAGTTTCCAAACGCTCTGCATCAGTGACACTGGAAATTGATCTGAACGACTCAATTGCAGAAGCATAGCTTTGGGGTACATCATCTGAACTTTTGGTTTTCTCTTCCTCCTTCACATCCTGAGAAAATGAACAACAAACAACAACGCATTGGCATAAACAAACAAAGACATGAAATCGAAAAAAAGCGTAGCCTCATCCATCAGGTGAAGTGGAATAAGTTTAGTGTGAGTCAAAGTAGAGACAAACCATCTCAGGAGAGACGTCCAAGGATGTCAAGCGAACAACATTGCCATCCATATCCACTTCATTAACGATAAAGTCTGCGTATCTACAAAACACAAATACAAACAAATCATACAATATTTATCCAATTAATCTATGATCTTCACCCCCAAAAATAACATGCAGTGTGTGCATCCGTTCACAAGACAACAGATCACAAAGAATTTCAAATTTTCACAAAACTTGTATCTTTTGGATCCATTTGTTAACCATAAAGTAAATTTAAGAACTAAACACAGCAAGAATCATTCTTTAATCAAAAGTAGACTCTATCAAAGAGATGCCAAGTTCAGAGAAATTATAGAATCACTAAGCTCTATCAACGTTTTCCATTCCATTCTCACAAGCTTAAAAAATCTTAATCTCATTATATGGCTAGTAAAATTTGTCTGTAAGAGCAACCATAAAAAAATTACTGATCGTATGACCTTTGTTTGAGAATTCCGCGGAAGCCCGGGAGCTGGGAGATGAAACAGGAGATGCCCACGTCAGATTCATCTACGGTTTTCGTACTCTCAAGGGGTTTAGCAGTCGTCGCCATTGTCGTTGTCCAGTGAAAGCTTAAGCTCGAGTAGGGTTTTAGCAGAGACGACAAACAAGACGATACAGTTTTATTTAATTTCATTGCCTTCATCCGGGAAAGACAAAGACAATTGAAATCGAATGCTTTTCTAAAACGCACCGTTTCGTTCTCGATCGACTTAATCCGGTTATTGAGCTTTTATTCTCTCTAAACCCATAAATGTTCTAAACCAGATCGGTACCAATGAATCAAATACTCCGTCGAAAATGAATCGAATGTTATCAGATCCGATGATGTCAACCAAATCGGTACGAAAATTAAACCGAACCGGATCAATTCATTGTAGAAAAGCGACTTTCCTGATCGACCTTCCACTAACAGATCCACAAATTTTTAAAGGTACAGAGCAAATCGGTGTGCCTAGAGAGAGATGGTGACGAAAACGGAGGAGACGGAGTTTAACCAACTCGAGAATCAAGTTGAGAATGGAGGAGGAGGGGTTTGGGAGTATCTGTGCCTCGTTCGTAAGCTCAAGGCTCGCCGATCAGAGATCGTGTTCAAGCACGGTCTCTCGATATTGAACGATCCGGGAAAGCGATCCGCTCTTGGTCCCGAGGGTCTGTTTATTCTCAGTTCCTTGATTTTTTTTAATAGTTTGTTGATGTGCTTCTCATTGAGGACTTAGTGTGTTTGTTGATTTCGTGGATTCGTGTTTTCTTAATTTAGGTTCGAAGTATTTGGATTTGATTTAATGGTTTTATGCTTCTGCTTCCATTTCCTAGTGATACTTTACCTGTTCAATCTTTATTTGTGTAATATATGCTATCCTTAGATTGATTTGTTCACTGTTTCATCGCTACTGGTGAAACTGACCACTTGTTGTAAAGGAGCTAAGTGTCTTCCCTTTTTTTGTGCAGAATGGACCCTATATGAGCAGGTAGCAATTGCAGCTATGGACTGTCAATCTCTTGGTGTTGCACAGGTGAGTTGCCTTTACGCTTCCCACTTTCCACTCGTACCTTGAGAACGATCCTATTCTAAGACCACGCATTGTTGATAACTTACATCAGTTATTTAGGGTTGTATGTGTCTACTCTCTTTTCCAGAATTTTCTTGCATTAGGGTATCTTGTAAATATCATGGATGCATTGTGATGTGAGTTGTTTTCCAAAAATAAAGGATTGAAAAGTATAATTTCAATTTGGGTATCGCTTTTGCCTTCCAAATTATTCTTCTCTTATCCGCACTTAATCAAGCCTGCTCAAGACAATGTGGATCTCTCATAAAAAGGCGAACTTTGTACTTTTGCAGAATTGCATCAAGGCTCTGCAGAAGAAATTTCCGGAGAGCAAACGTGTTGGTAAGTCAATATCAAAATTGAAAAACTGAGCAATTCCTCACTCTTGTTGGACTTTATAAATTGCTCGCATCCACTCTCTAGGCTTCTAGGGTAATCTGTCTACGAATTGATAACTAGGTCAGGAACAAGAAATGTTAACGCTGTATCCTTTCCATTTTCTCTTATAATTTTGTTCGCATTTCCTTTTCAAAAGTAAGAAGAATTTATCAGATTTAAAGTCTACCAGCTACGTCAAGCTGAATTCATATGGTTTACATGTGTAAGTTTTGTTTATTCACATGTTACTCACAGGAATTTGTCTAGTTTAACATTTTTGGGTCTTCTGGGTGTTCATATCTGTCTCAGATGTTTTCTAGTTATACTTAAAGTTAGATTCTGCAGGCATCTAGTTACTTAGTTTACCTTGATCCCAATCTGAGCTGCATCTTGGTAATATATTTCAGGTAAGCTGGAGGCATTGTTGCTAGAAGCAAAGGGAATGTGGGAAGAGGCTGAAAAAGCATATTCGAGCCTTTTGGAGGAAAATCCACTCGATCAAGTAAGCTTCCACATCTTTGCTTCATGAAACTACCGACAAGCTGCTTCCAGATGTTAAAAGTTGTAAGTAAAACTTGATGTCTAGGTAATACACAAGAGAAAGGTGGCTATGGCCAAGGCACAGGGCAAATCTTCCTTAGCCATTGAACATCTCAACAAATATCTTGAAGTGTGAGTACTTACTTACCCAAGCTGGATTGATAGAAGTATATCAGAAGAAACATACCACTGCTGATCACCTTTATTTGTTTTGTCTTTATGTAGATTCATGGCTGATCATGATGCCTGGAGAGAACTTGCAGAAATTTATGTTTCCTTGCAAATGTGCGCCTCTCTATCCCCAGTCCTCGACTGTTTTTGACATACAATTCACTAAGCGACAGTTAACAATAGTTTTTCATTTTTGGGGTTTCTCTCTTTTCAACCCAGTGTAATTTATAATCTGTAACAGGTACAAACAAGCAGCTTTCTGCTACGAGGAGCTCATTTTATCTCAGCCTACTCTTCCATTGTACCACCTAGCATATGCCGATGTAAGTCTACTTTCGTTAATTTAAAAAAAGGTCCTATTGTTCGTTGTCTATACATGTATGGCTATCACCAAGGAGTCTGTTTAAGACATTGTATTGATCATAGACCGGAGGTTAGTGGTCATTCATATGTGTAAGTCATGAAGTAGCAATAGAAGAGCGAACTATTAATATGGACCTTTGAGCATTATTCAGACAGAAAATATCAAATGCAAAACTCGGAATCCAAAAGTTTGAAAGTTTTTATTGTTTGAAACTCTAAATTACCCTTTTGGTCATGTATGATTCGGGTGTTGTGTTATTAACTCAAATATTCATAATCCCCAAAATCAGGTTCTCTACACAATCGGTGGACTTGAAAACCTCATCGCAGCAAGAAAGTACTATGCAGCAACGATAGACTTAACAGGTGGTAAAAGCACCAGAGCCCTTCTCGGAATATGCTTGGTAAGATCTGCTTTATTCCTCCGACCGGTTTAATCCACTTTGGTTTGCAAGTAGCATAAATTGAACTGATTCATCTTTCTGAAACCAGTGTGGATCAGCAATCGCACAGCTCTCAAGAGGCAGGAACAAAGAGGACAAGGACATGGCTGCACCAGAGCTTCAGTCTCTGGCTGCAACTGCGTTGGAGAAAGAGTACAAGCAAAAAGCTCCGGCCAAACTCAACCTCCTCTCTTCTGCGTTAAGAAGCTTGAAACTCTCTTAAATTCAGAGACCACAAGAGGGAAAACCCGGCTTCACATTTTTTTGCTTTTTTATTGTTAAGACTTTTGTTCACTCGTTTCTTTTTTATATACACTGGTACGGTTTACTAGAGGTATTTTAATCAAGATAAATTAAACATTATTCAATCCGAACCAAAAAAAATGTAGCAAATAATGTGAAATTTTAGTAACATGTGTATATATAGTCAAGAAATTAATTAATAACTATATTTATTCACTAGTTTATCACGTCAACAAAAAAAAAATTCACTAATTTGTCGAATACAACTTATTTTATAGTTGTTTCTAAATCAATGTATCAAGCATATTCTTTTGACATACTGTATGTTTTGTAGCCAAAGTTTTCCCAAAATTCTTAGCGCAAAACATATTCATTTAGAGATCGAGTTAAGACACAACACACAAATTGGACACCTAAGTGGGCCATCTTATGCAAGTAAAGATATATTTGGGCTTAGCATAAGATATGTTTTGTTTGAAGCCCAAATGTTTGTTTCATCGGGTCAAACTCAAAACCCTAGATGTGGGTTTAAATTGAAGAAGCAAGCGCCGTAGCATTATTAGGTTATATCTTGTTTTGCTTCTTCTCTGTCCGTCGTCGTCCATTTATCACCAGCCATGGCCGTGGGGTATTATTCTCCGGATTTTTCTCGTCTCTGCTCTCTGATTTGTATCTCGAACTATTCATAGCTGATCTACGAGTTTTCCTGTACTTGCTTTGTAGGAAAAACAAGAGAATCTCTAAGGGTAGGAAGGGAGGGAAGAAGAAGGCGTAAGTATTATAAATCCAAATCGTAATTTTTGTTTTACATTCAATGTGTATACAAGTGTTAGTAGACTCCGATGTTTAACTAAGAGAATCCGAATCTTCTAATTGATGCAGTGTTGATCCTTTCTCCAAGAAGGACTGGTATGATGTTAAGGCTCCTTCAATCTTCAGCCAGAGAAATGTCGGAAAGACGCTTGTTTCCAGAACTCAGGGTACCAAAGTAATGTTTCTGTCTCTTTTTTCCAGCTACCTTGCTCTCTTACTAGCTCGTTAGTTCCCCTTTTGCGATTGTGATGTGGTAGATTCGTTGTAATTTCTGTTGATTTCTCGTAATTGATTGACTGAGGTTATTGTAGATTTGAGTAAACTAGTGCAATCGCTAATGGTTCTATGATTGATTGTTGCAGATGTGTATCTTATGTTCGTATTTTGAATTCATGTATTTGAGAGTTTGATGTTGTAGTGTATAGTATGCTCACTTTGAGACGGATGATCCTCTTATATAATCTGACCTTGTTATGTGTCTTTCCAAACATACCAGATTGCCTCTGAAGGCCTGAAACACAGAGTTTTTGAGGTTTCTCTTGCTGATCTTCAAAATGATGAGGACAACGCTTACAGGAAGATCCGTCTCAGAGCTGAAGATGTCCAGGGAAGAAATGTTTTGTGCCAATTCTGGGTAAGGACACTTGATTAAACATTGATTCGCTGCATTAGCTCTTGTTTTTCTTCAGGTTTCTCCTAATTCTTCTCGATTATGGAGTCTTTAGTCTTTGCTGTTTTCATCTGTAGGGCATGGACTTCACAACCGACAAACTCAGGTCTTTGGTTAAAAAGTGGCAGACTTTGATTGAGGCTCATGTTGATGTTAAAACAACTGATAACTACACTCTGAGGCTGTTCTGTATCGCCTTCACGAAGAGACGTACTAACCAGGTCAAGAGAACTTGCTATGCTCAATCCAGCCAAATCCGTCAGGTACATATACACATACCATGTTGAAACAAGTCTGTTTTTTGTTGTGCTATTTTTGATCTTTCATCTCCCTCCTGAGCTTAGATTGTTCCTCTTATTGTTGATTCTTGGTTTTCTTTACTTGATTTCTGCCCAACTGAATGTTGAAATCTCTTTTATCTTTTAATTCACCTATCTTTTTGTGTGTGTGCATTCCTCAGATTCGCAGGAAGATGAGGGAAATCATGATCAAGGAAGCTACGTCTTGTGACCTAAAGGAGCTTGTTGCCAAGTTCATTCCGGAAGCTATTGGCAGAGAGATTGAGAAGGCAACTCAAAGCATATACCCTCTTCAGAATGTTTACATCCGTAAAGTCAAGATCCTCAAGTCTCCCAAATTCGACCTTGGAAAGCTCATGGAGGTGAAGAGAAAACACTAACAACACATTTTGTTTTGATTTTATATGATTCATTAAATTATATATAAATCGTATACTTGTGTTTTGTTCCGTATAGGTTCACGGAGATTACACAGCAGAGGATGTTGGTGTGAAGGTAGAGAGGCCTTCCGATGAGACAGTGGTCGAGGAACCTACTGAAATCATCGGAGCTTAAGAGAGGTTTTTGAAGAAATGTTATAAAATTGAGAGATTTTTTTTCTTCTAAACTTTAGTTCTTTTAATGCTGTGTCGTTTCACACTCGTTTGTTCACTCAGCTTCTTCTTTTTTTTAATGTATTGATGACTTTTCTCAGTATAAACTTGCAAGTTTTGGATAATTTAAGGAACACCTGTTTCTCGAAGCTTGAGAGTTGCCTGCTCCGATTTAAGAAAAAAAAACAAGATACATTGATATGTTGTTTTCATTAAAGAGATGATAATTTGTTTTTCTCCCAAATTTAAGACATAACCTTGTAATGACGTGATGGTCCCTTATGAAAACTGTCTGAGCACAACAAATTTCTGTTGCGCATGAGTTTTCTTGTGTTTGCATGTGATCATCAATGAAATCATGTTCGGATCACTAAACCGAGCTCTTTTCCTCATTATGTATTCACCAACACCGATACAAAAACCAAAAATCTTCTATTCACTTGGATCAATAGAAGTTGTTTTTTTTAATATTAATCACATCACATTTGGATATTTCACATAATTGTCTATATTAAATTTAATTCATTAATTAAAGTTGTCATTAATGCCAAGAGTCTGACCATGAATCTGATTTGTAGAGTTTTGTTTTGAAGAACGGATTAACAACAACCATAAGAGAACAAACTAAGAGCAGAAGAGAAAGGAGACAAGTAGTGAACACCATTACAAAACTTTCTTCAGTGAAAAAACAAACACTACCAATTTAAACAAGAGCAGAGTAAAACAGACATACACATTCGTCCTAATCAAAAATATTCCACATATCTTATTATATATACCTACCAAACTCCAAACTAGGCTTGCTTAGGAATATTCACCATGATCTTTGGCTTCCTCCTTGGTTGTAACCGCATCAGATTCTACCACGCAAGAAAAGTGGAATTGCTCTGATAATAAATGCAAATAATCTTAGATAATTCTATACTATAATGAAATTGAAAGCTTACCATTTGTGTGATCAATAATATTCATGCATCCTATGCATCTGCAGCTCGAAGAGCATCCAACGCCCATCTTGATAAAGTCATTGTAACATCCAATGTTTAAGAAGAATGATGGGACATTATTCAAAAAAAACAAAACTAAGTGTGACCAAAACTAGATAAGTGAAACCAAACTTACCAAATAGCATTCACAATATTTCTTCAAGCAGCCTGATTTCTTGCAGTTGCATCCTCTCGTGTGTCTTGCTGAAGCAGGAGTCTTTCTGTTCTCATCCTACAATTGTATTATAAACGTGAGATACAGAATAAAATCTAACTGCCTCTCTCGTTGCAACCATACTTTCATCAGCAAATCAAGACAAGTCCGTAGAGTCTATTTTTATTCTTTATGCATTTGAGCTCATTTTGATCTCATGATGTCTTACCCCAAAATATGTAGCATAGTCAGAA
This sequence comes from Eutrema yunnanense, assembly GCA_002933935.1. NCBI lineage: Eukaryota > Viridiplantae > Streptophyta > Magnoliopsida > Brassicales > Brassicaceae > Eutrema > Eutrema yunnanense. The sequence continues at coordinate 439,327 of PKML01005336.1, read as the reverse complement.
GTCGAGACCAACTTTGGAGCAAAAGCTAATGGGTTGCGAGCTTCAATCGCTCGACGAGTTTTCAAAACTATGTCTTCATGAATTGGCCTATTGAAACAATTTTGACACGAACAAGGTTCAATACAGTATATACCAGCAGCAAAACAATCGCAGTACCTGTAACAGATGAAGCAAGAGTCATATCAGGTGATATGAAGGCAACTTTGGAAAAAGCAGTAAATGACAGGAAAACAAAGGTAAAAATTGTGTGAGGAGAATGATGGTAAGAAAAGAACTTACAGCTTCAAGCATTTGGATTTCCTACATCTACAGCGCTTACAGCTGCCAAGTTCCTCAAGCCATTCTCCTTCCAAAGATCTCTCAGGAGCCTTCTCCATGGTTTTGTTATCACAGGAAACCAAATCTCTTTTAGTGGAAACAGGAGTTGAGCATTCATCTTCACCTTGAGATAAAACACAGCCATCTTTGGAAATTAATTTAATTCGGTCACTTGAGACTGAGGGGTTCACGAGACCATTCAAGTGTAGGCCAATCGTTCGTGGTATGGGTAGAATCTCATCAGTATCTTGTTTGCTGGAGTCTAAACACTTATGAGGACTATGATCTCTGTCGATAGATGTAAAATCAAGGGGAAGATCGTTTGTAGAATCACGCAAAGGTATCCTTTTGTAAGATCCTCCCACGTCAAAAGTCAAGCAGCGCCTGCGTACACTCCGTTGCTGCAAGAATCAATTTATAGTTATCAGCAAAGTTCTATTCAAAGTTTGAATCAACAGATTAACTAGCAGATGAAAAATAACTCTACTTGCAATAGGGAAACAAATGATCTAACTGACAAAGAGGCACCTGAAATCTAAGACTCCAAATACATGTCATGGGTTCAATGGCTATGACGCAAAAAGGTAAAGAATGAAAGAAATGTAGCTGTTGAAGTTGACGGAAGAATCAAAATGTGTACAACTAAAACAAAATGTCAACTTAACCGCATAACCAAAGCTCACAGCTGAATGACTACAGTCTATACATGAGTAATCAGAAGGTTTAAGAAGACATTTACCTTGCGACTGGGTTGTAGTCCTGTTTCTTCCTTGTCTTCAGAATTGGCAGTTGAATTAATAGCTGCAACGTTGGATGAACTGCTGAGAGTGATGTCTGCAACTGGCACATTGCAAGAACCTCCAGGCTCTACTACATTCCCTGAGTTGTTACAGAAGATAGAAAACTGCTTAGGAGCCGAAGTAAATGTAGGATCCTTGGCTTGTGGAATCTCTTGCTCAGTGTTCTGGATACCAGCAACATCAAACAATTTTATTCCTGCACAAGACCCAATCTCAGCTTCCATTTCTTCTGTTTGAATCACCCCATCTGAATCAGCATCAAGCTCATTAGGCTGTCTACATAACTCATCGGATTGCTTTCTCGATCCAAATATTGCTATTTCATTTTCAGCATCCATTGGTACTACTTTATCACAAGAAACCATTCGAATATCACATCTGTCCTTTCCGTTGGTCAATGAATTCGCCAACTCAATTGCTAAGCTAACCTGCTCCTTAACTAACTTGGTTTCAGAAACATTTGGCAACTGATCAGGTCTACACTTTAGCTGGTCCTCGCATAGACCGGATATCTTAACAGCTTCCAGAACATCTGGTGGGCTTTTTACAGTTTCACCAAGGAGGATTACTGGACTAGATAGATCTAAAGAACGATGCCTAAAGAAGGAACATTACCACCCAAAAATACCACCAATGTCAGCATATAAAAAACCAACAACAAATCTTTCTCCTATCAACAAGACAACTTATAGAAAAGGAAAAAAAGAGGTTACCTTTTGATGGAAAATCTGGAATCTTGGTAAGAGTTTATCTGCGGTGAACTAAATAGAGATGATGGAGACGCAAAAGCCAATGAGTGATTATCAGCGTTTTCTGCCTTTACTGGTTCTATGGGGGAAAGGCCATTAATATATTGAAAAACTGGAGAATCCTGCACATTAACGGATTAAACTGAGAATCGATCCAACAACACATATATAGTGATCCAGTTACAGAAAATTGAAGAACGAGATATGGTGACCCCAATTTTAAGCATGCTCGGAAGGATGCTAATCTAGTTATCGTCGGAGAACACAGAGGGAAGAAAACTCTAATCGACTAAAATAGTTTGAAAATTAAGCCAATCAAAAACCTCAAAACCTAATTTCAACCCTAAAAATCATATAAATTATGGAGACCAAACAGTAATCGGTCCGATGAACACGAGCTAATTCAGGAAACATCTACATGTAGCTAATTCAGGAAACATCTACATGTAAACTCTGAGAAAAGATAAATAGATCTAAAGTAGGAAAAGAATATCATAACTAAAAAATTCGGATTGAGAGAAAAACCTCAAAGTTGCAGAACGAAACGGCGGAGACGCGGTTCTTATCTGGTGTGTCCATCTCCGGCGAGGCTTATTCTCACTGGGTCGTACTCAATATCGCCTCCCTGCAAAGCCGTAAATCCTAACGAGGCAGAAGAAGAAGAAGACGAATATGAAGAAAGTCGATCGGTTACTGAAGAAAAAAGAAGGTGGAGATTTCAATGGAGGAGGAGCGGGAAAAATATAATAGTAATGTGAAAAGCCGTAGTTTGGTTTCTCTAGGAAAAGAAAAAAAACATATGGGCTTATTATTTGAGACCTTCTTAAACCCTTATGGGCCTGATAAGAAACTAGATTATTGATTAATTACTTTTTCTTCGCCATATATTTTTGATTAGGTTGGTATAAAAACTACTTTTGAGTACTTTATCAATGATGTATAAAATGAAATGATGTTGTAGTATATTACATTGTAATAGCAAATTAAATTTGTATTAACATGGATGAACTATTTGTTTGTACTTTTCAAAACATTCGATTTACAGGATTCCATGATTTTTTTTATCACTTGAATTATTCTATTCAAAATAATAGATAAAAATATAATTTTCAACATACATAGGTCTAATGGTATATTACATTATTATTTTTTTACCAAAAAAAAATAAATCAAAAGTTAGTAAACAAAACAAGAAAAAACCAAAAAATTAGTCCAAACCGGGTTCCGGTAAGGTACGTAGGGTGGGGTCCAGGTGGCATGGTCTAGGAAACTGATGCTACAGTAATGTCATGGCATTATTATTACAGAACTAGACAGAAAGGCAAACATGTGATGATTCCACAAAGACCCAAAATAAAAATTGTTGAAGCCATAGGCATTATAAAGGACACATCTATGTCTCTCTCTTTCTCACTAAGCTTTTCAAGATTCCCCACAGACAAAAAGAGCCAAAAAGAGAGAAGTGATCAAACCTAACGGCAAGTTGTTTCAGAGTTTCTCTACAAAACTGTATGCAGTTTTTTGTCTGGGTCCCCCCACCCATTGAGATATCCAAATCTAAAAGTTTGAATTGACGTATAAAGAGACTAAAGTAACTTGGCTTGCTCTAAAAGATCTTTCTCTGACTTGACAATCCAAGAGAACTTTGATGTTCTTACAAGCAAGAGTGCAAAGCTGTACACTTTTTTTGGTGGACATACAATCATAAGCAAAGTCTCAAGTCACGGATTGATGTTAGTTGCTCGGAAATCTCCGGATGGGAACAAGAACAGCATCAAGGAACAGTGTTTAAACAATAATTGGACAAACCCAACAATCCAAAACATTTCGAAACCAGAAAAACTTTGAAGAGTTTTGTTTGAACCAACACAGACTCTGCCAAAACCATTAAAAAAAACAAGATGATGCCCAATATAATCCAATATATTTCAGCAGTCTTGGATGGCTAGAGAAGAGGCCAAAACAAGGAAATAATTGAATTTGGAAACTTTAAGAACCATGACTTACTGATTCACACAATTCAGGAATCTTCAAGGACAAACCCATGTCTCCCAAGATTCCTTGAGAGAATACTCTTTATACCTGCAGAAACCACGAAGAGCTGGATAATGGCATCGGACTTAACAAAGTTTTGTATACAATGTCTGAAAATGTATGGAGAGAAACAAAACCGAAGACATGATATATCATTAAGGAGGATACAAAAGCTTAATACATTGAATCGAGACAGCTCAAACGCAGGAAGTACATAATTCTCTAGAGACCATCTCTATGTGCACTATGTAGCTAGAAGGATGCAACGCACATGTTTGATAATAATCTTTAGGGTAACCACTAGCTTCAGCTCAGGCCTCTGTAATCTGATATATCCATAAATGAGCAGCAGAATACCATAATAGAACAAAGCCCATAAACCAAAGAAACTCGTATCTGGACGTTTATAGAACAAAACAGAGTATCTGGATAGTTGGTTCCTTGATATAGGACCAAAGGAATCGACTTTGAATAAGAGTCTTTACAAGCCTCGGGTAGAAACTTTGACATATGACACTGATATATACGACGATCAAGTTCTCGGAAATATAATTGAAACCCATTAATCAAATGATAAATAAATGGACAAGAATCAACAGTTCCTTTTTAACCTTTTGTTAGCACTCAAGATAAAGAAAAGAGCTCTCAAAACTTCTTCTTCTCTACTCGTTCTTCCAAGCGTACAGAATCAATGAAAACCCAAAACTTTGAGGTTTCGAGCTAGTTGGGACCTGCGTGAAAGACCAGGTCTTTTCAACAGATTGACAAGTCCTGAACATAAATACTGCATTTCCTGGTGATGATGGCATCCCGAAGAACCAACTGTGGACATCCCAGAGAACTTCTACAGAGATCCTGTTGACAATTATCGTATCGTTCCCGCGGAACTTCCAATGAAGCCGCTTCACCTGCATCAAGGTCTTTCCATCAACACGAACAGTGAGGCAAGGATCACTGAGACTGGTGTCACATTCGATCACAAGATCATGGGTTTTGCCATCACCTGAAAACTGAGCTTTTGTTGCAAACGTTCTCTTACCAAAGACATGCTCTTTCTTGGCAATGAACACAGCACCTAGTGATGAAGAAGGTGCAGCGTTAGTCTTTTTGAAAGCTTCTTTCTTCATATCACCGAGAAGAAGAGTCATTTCTTTGTCCACAACAACGCCAACATAGAAGCCTCCTAAAGGTTCAGGGCTGGATCCGAATTTTGCGGACGAGAGATCCCAGAAAACATCGATGTTACATGAATACGCCTCTAGATTCTTGGACCCTTTTCGTTTAGTGAAGAGCCACGGCTTAATCTCGACTTTACACAGACTTCGGTTGCAAGAATCATCAACTCCCACGGTTACACATTGACCCATCAGATTCTTAGTCCATGTGACTGTGATCAAGCAAGTCCTACCTCGGATGCGGCAACGGTAGATACAAATGACCAGATTCTGGGCAATTTTTCCGGCGGTCGAGGAAGACGAATCCGCAATCTGAACGCCATTTTCACCTGAGCAAGAAGGAAAATCCCTCATTTCTTACAGAATTCCGATTCCAGCCTCTCTGTCTCTCTTCGGGATTTCAACAAACACCTTGTGGCCAATCTGCTAAGAAGATTAGACGCCGAGAATTTACTTCACATATTGAGAAAAGGTTGGTCGTAAAACGAAGTAGTGTGAGAATTTTTACCTGGAAGTGATATCAAAGAAAGAGAAACCCAATCTCAAAAATGCATCGAAATGAGGAAAATGTGAAGAGATTTGACATGGGTTTTCTCAAATCGATACAGATTATCCAAGAAAATCCATCGACCAAGGAGGAAAAGAAGTTGGAGAAAGCCTGAGACTCCGGGAAGGAGAGAGAAAATGAAAAGGCAAATCGCCAAAGTAGAGGGGAATGTGTGCTATTACTGTCAATAAGCCAGAAACAGACAAAAAGGAGACTTTGTTTCACTGTCCACTTATTTTTTAAACGTTAAATCATTTTACCGCTTTTTTTCGTTGAATTAATCCGGCGGAAAACGACTGTAAGACTAAAAAAACTTATCGATATGAAATTACCTTTTTGGATGTGTTTATAAGATTTACTTTATCGATAAAATTATCTCAACAGTTAAAAAAAAATGTTTTTCTATTTGTATATTTAATTCATTTTTTTATGAGAATTTGCAAAATTATATGGCTTGTACATTCAAAAGTCATTTCATATTTTAACTTATACGTACAAAAATATTTTTAATTGAATAATAAATGAAAATAATTTTAGTGCGGTTTATAGTTAGATTTTAAGATCTACGCAGATAGATATTCTACTCTAGATAATGTATGTTTTAAAAAAAATACTATTTAAAATTTTTGTCTCATTACTCTTAGATTAGTTGATATGTCTATCAAAAACAAGGATAGAATTTAGAATGGTTTACGGTTTACACGTGCGTTGTCATGCATTTAATGCCCACTACTGAGCCCATACTTTTCTACCTTCTTGGGCTTTCTCTTAACCGGGTTTGACTAGTCACACACTTTTTATTATTATTATTATTAGTAATCACACTAATCAGCTGCGAATTGAGAGGAACGTTTCAAATTGAAGAGTTGAAAGTTTCAAGTAAACTGATAGAATAGGATATTATTAATTCATATTATGTACTCCCTCCGTTTCTTTATATAAGATGTTTGAGAAGTTTTTTTTTGTTTCAAAATATAAGATGTTCTCATATTTCAATGCAACTTTTACCGTTATTAAAAACCGTGTGACCAATTATATTCTGCAAATTTTTTTTTAATTGGCTAAATTGTTTTTAACTTATATATTAAATAATATTTTTTAAAAAAAAATAATTTTCTTAATCTTTATGCTTTTAGCCAAAACATCTTATATAAAGAAACGGAGGGAGTAATATGGAATACTCAATATTCCCTATTCTATCAGAAACAAACTCTATAAATAAGTTGTTGAAACTTCTAACCAAAACGATAATTAATGGTTTTCATTTATTTATAGGATGAAAATTGGACCGACCTGTATTAAGCTAGCTCCCAGCTTAACATTTTTTTTTGGGATATGCATTCTTTTATCGTAGTTTCATTTTCGTTATTAATATTAGAGATCGATGTCGATGTTATTTGTTATTTTATATTGATTGTAAAGTTAATAATCCGTCTCCTTACCTACTTTGAGCTACGGACATCTTCTCAAAACGGAGGAAATAAAAACGCAAAGAGTTTTTATATATTAATTTGGATATTTTTATATTAAATAAATAGCATTTAGTTATATATATATATGTATTAAAGTATTTATATATTAATCTGGGAGTTTGGGAGTATTGTGGTATTTGGGAGTTTTTTAAGTCATTAGTTGAGTTCTATTTGGAAGGATCTAAAACATAGCATAATCAACGGGTGGTTTCGGATATCGAGAGATAAACATTATCTTAAAAAAAAAGTAAAAAGTTACGAAGGAGAATTCTGACCCCAAAAAAAAATTGTTTTCAAAGAGATTTTTTTTTTTTTAAATCGCTTATCTCATACATATTGGGCCTCAGTTTCTTCAATTAGACCAGCCCATAATTTATCCGGGTTTTCATTTCTTATAGGTTCATAATGCAACATTTTCTTTCTAATAATTCTACTTGTGAAATGTTAGAACCGATATTATAGTTAAACAAACACACACACTATAGACGTTTAAGTGGCTAACCAATGCATATGTTCCTCAAGACCAGATTTCGGATTTTTCAGTTCCTAAAGGTTGGTAATAAAAACATATCATCAATTTGTTTTGTTCTCTTAAAATCTGACACAGTTTAGGATTTTGGCAATTTCGGTTTAATTATATAACCGGATAGATTTTGGCAAAAAGTTTATCCCACTGAACACAGTTACGCCACAGAGTTTATGCGGAGAGAAAGCATATCATCCCAACAAGTTTGTTCATCATTACTCGCTTACTTCTTCGTTCCTCTTTTATTTAAGGCAAAAAAATCTCCTTTTTTAATTTTGTTGTTTCTGTTAATAACACAGACCGATAAAGCATTTGCTCTTATCTCAGTTGTTTGGATATGGCTTCTTCAATCGTTTTCGCTGCAACTCGGGCTACTGGGCTTCTCTCTGTTCCTCCATTGAAGACTCGGAGATTTTATGTTAGTTCTTCACTAGACTCCGATGTTTCCGACATGAGTGTTAACGGTAATAACCAAACATTTTTTTTTTAATATTTACCGTCTCCTCTGCAGTAGGTTGGTTTCTTTGGATTCTGGGTATTTGAATTGGATTCCTTTTTCTTGAGAAAATCGGAAACTTTTGTTGTTTTGATTGAAATTTTGAGAAATTGACTTGTATCTGGCTTAAAGGGCGTAGCTTTATGCCACGAACAATCCCACTTTTGAAGAAGACGAGGTTTCAATTCTCACGAGGACTCGGTGACTGTGGTTTAATCCCAATCTATTAAATTCATGAGAATTTCTCGGCATATAAATGAATTATATAATCTGAAGGTTTAGATGGAAAGATGAGCCTCTTTTGGCTTCTCTGTGCTTAAGGCAAATCCATACTACTGGAAATGGAGAGTTAGATGAAGATTTTACAGTCAGTACAAGATTCTCTTTTGTTTATGTGTTGATTCGTTCAGCATCAGTTTAGTTCATCCATGGGAAGTAGTAGCGGTTGAGGAATCCAATGACATCTGAAAACTCACTGGAAGTCAAGTTTCGGTTGAGGTTTCATATTAGAAAAAATGTCTTCTTTGTGCGGTGATGATTTGGAGTATCATGATTTTCGGTATTTTTCTTACCTTTTAAATATGCTGGTTATAAATTCAGCTCCGAAAGGGCTATTTCCTCCAGAGCCTGTACCGTACAAGGGACCGAAGCTGAAAGTAGCTATTATAGGAGCTGGACTTGCAGGCATGTCAACTGCTGTAGAGCTTCTGGATCAGGGTCACGAGGTGTTTTAATCGTTGCTTTTAGTTTTTCACCTTTGATTTGGTTACATAAACGTGTTAAAACGTTGTTATTGCTTCAGGTGGATATATATGATTCAAGGACATTCATTGGTGGCAAAGTGGGTTCTTTTGTAGATAGACGCGGGAACCATATCGAAATGGGACTACATGTTTTCTTCGGATGCTACAACAATCTCTTCCGCTTGATGAAAAAGGTTTTTGTTTCCCAAAGCTTCCGCTCGAGTTTGCTTGATGATTGAAACTCAACACTCATGTATAGAGTTTTCTTGTGATGTAGGTGGGAGCTGACAAAAACCTTCTTGTCAAAGACCACACTCATACATTTATAAACAAAGGCAGCGAAATTGGAGGTATGTCTCAGTTCATTATTCTCTTACTATGATCGCTATGTGATTTAGCCATACTGAGATGTGCATAAAATTTGTAGAGCTTGATTTTCGATTTCCTGTTGGAGCTCCAATTCACGGTATTCGCGCGTTTTTAATCACAAATCAACTCAAGGTATAAATTACACTTCTCAATTCATATTGTTTACTGTTGGACTTCGAAGATAAATATCTCTAGAGGCACCTAAATCTATGAATTCATGTCAATGCACTTTTCCTCAGTGGAAAAATCAGACACCTTTTTTATCGAATTTCATAGCAAAAGATTAGTAACTTCTTACTTTTGTACCAATCTCGAGCTGACTATCGCTTATTCTTGTTTTGGCCGAACAGCCCTATGACAAGCTGAGGAATTCACTGGCTCTTGCATTAAGCCCAGTCGTTAAAGCTCTTGTTGATCCTGATGGAGCAATGAGAGACATTCGCAATCTGGACAGCGTAAAGAATGATAGATAACCTCTGTTTTTTCTCATTTCTACTATTTTATTTCTCTAAATTTTCTGAGATACTTTTTGCAGATAAGTTTCTCGGATTGGTTCCTGTCAAAAGGTGGGACACGAGCAAGTATCCAGAGAATGTGGGATCCTGTTGCTTATGCACTCGGTTTCATAGATTGCGATAACATGAGTGCGCGATGCATGCTTACCATATTCTCATTATTCGCCACAAAAACAGAAGCTTCTTTGTTGCGTATGCTCAAGGGCTCGCCTGATGTTTACTTGAGTGGTCCTATCAAACAATATATCACAGATAGAGGTGGCAGGTGTGTGTGTGTGTGTGTTATTATCTATAACAATGGATGCTAACAGTCATCATCCTATCGGCTTATCGGATATTTCTTTCGTGTCTTCAAAAACAGAATCCATCTGAGGTGGGGTTGCAGGGAGATACTTTATGATAAATCAGCAGATGGAGAAACTTATGTTACAGGACTAGCAGTTTCTAAGGTGAAATTTAGCTCCTGACATCGGATTTAGCTGTCTGCTAAAATGTCTGAATACATTCTGAAATTTTGCTGCTTTTGGGTAGAGAAAAAGTTTGAAACTTTGATACAGAAATTTAAAACTTTTTTTTTTGGCTTGCTTTCAGGCTACGAACAAGAAGATTGTGAAAGCTGATGTGTATGTTGCAGCATGTGATGTGCCGGGAATCAAAAGGTTACTTCCCCAAGAATGGCGGGAATCTCGCTTTTTCAACGATATATATGAACTCGAGGGAGTACCGGTTTGTACAGTGCAGCTCAGATACAATGGTTGGGTCACTGAGTTACAAGACATTGAACTTGCCAGGTTCCTTTCGCAAGAATCTTATGTTGTGGAATGATGATGATTATGGATTGATTCAGGGCGGTTTATATTTACCCGAGTCTTTGTTTTGTGTTGCGGAAAATTGTAGGCAGTTGAAACGAGCGGTTGGTTTAGATAACCTTCTCTACACTCCTGATGCTGATTTCTCGTGTTTTGCGGATCTTGCACTCGCTTCACCTTCAGATTATTACATTGAAGGACAAGGCTCTCTGCTTCAGTAAGTAACAATATCCCTTTTTTCTACAAAATAGCTTGCAGGTCTCTCGGTTTCTTGAACCCAAACTCTATCTTTACAGGTGCGTTTTAACGCCAGGAGATCCATACATGCGATTAACGAACGATAAGATCATAGAGAAAGTAGCGATGCAGGTATAAGATCATGGTTAAATTCTCCAAACTTGAGAATTGTTTTGCCAAATTGAATGCTTGTTGATTTTCAAATCTTTGTTCAGGTCACCGAGTTGTTTCCATCGTCACGGAGTCTAGAAGTCACCTGGTCATCAGTTGTCAAAATCGCTCAGTCTCTGTACCGTGAAGCACCCGGAAAAGATCCATTCAGACCCGATCAGAAGACGCCTGTAAAGAATTTCTTCCTCGCTGGTTCATACACAAAGCAGGTAACTTTTTTACAATTACAAACAACAGTGACAAATGCAAAGCAAGAACTGCCTCTAGATTGCGTCTGAGAAATCCAAAAGAAAACAGTGAGAATTTTGTTCCTGGACTTTTTGCAGGATTACATAGATAGTATGGAAGGAGCGACATTGTCGGGGAGACAAGCTTCGTCATACATCTGTGACGCCGGTGAAGAACTCGCAGAGCTAAACAAGAAGCTTTCTTCTTCTACAGATGGTGCCTCTGCAACTACAGTTTCTGATGAGCTAAGTCTTGTCTAATGATGGAAAATGTTTGAAAGTAGTTCCCATGGTACAAGAAGAAAACATGTGTAGAAAACCTTTTTGAGTGTTCATAAGAGAAGGCATTTGTATTATTATCACAACAATCTTTTGAAATCAAAGATTCTTACAACTTACATCGATTTCAGAAGATTTATTCACAAAGCTTATAACATTCGGAAGAACAGAGAAGGCAAAGTTTACACATTGATGAACAAAAAAAAAGGCAAAGATTCTTCACCATCAGCTTCAAGTCTCGAGGTCTTCGTCAAGGAAAATGTCCCAATGGCCATCCCAGGTGATGAAGAATTCAGTGTCTTCGTGATACTTGACTCGGTGAACGTCACCGGCCGGAGTGAATAGGTAATCGCCGTCAACGAGATCAGCCCTCTCCTTCTTGCTCAGATTCCACACACTCTTCTTCCCCTTAATGACTACAAGGTCGTGGCCAAATGTGTGGTGGTGCGCTGGCTCAACGCTTCCCGCTTTGAACCTTACGATCGCTGACGTCGGCGTCTCCCTCACGATCTTCATCGAGCCTCCCGGCATGATCTCCACGGGAGTGAACTCTCTGTTCTTCGCTAGGCAGCAAATCGCGCATGAAGTGGATGTTTGATCTGTCTGTTTGATTGTTGAATCGCCGATGGATTTTCCGATATGAGGCATCTCGGAGAGTGATTTGTCGAGGAAGGAGGAGATTTCGGAGCTCCATGGCTCGGAACCGGATGCAGGACAGGGGGATTTGAACGGAGTTTTGATCCAAGCGTCGAAGATTTCCACGGCGGTTTCCGGCGAGGTTTTAATGCCGGAGAGTGCGAGGACGTTGCAGTTACTGATCGATCGAGCGTTCACGGCGTCTTTGACAGTGAGACACGTGGCGGCGTAGACTCCCGGGAACTTGTTGGCGAACATCGCAACTCCGACGCCGGTGCCGCAGCAAACCAAGCCACGGGTTTCGGAGGACGATAAAGCGGAGACGCGGCGGCCGACTTCAGATCCGGCGGAGTAGTACGAGGACACGCCGGTATCCTCCACGTCTATGCCGAGAGAGCGGAGGTGGGATGCCGTCGCGTCCTTGAGGCTCGCTCCAAACGCATCAGCTCCGGTGATGATTTTTGACGGTAGATCGGCGGCGGAAGCAGTCCCGGCCATCTCTGCAGAGCTTTGAAGCGGAATATAACAGTAACCAGAAGATTCAAGATTATCTAAAAACTTGGAATTGTTTTTTAAAAAATCGAAGCGACACAAGTTATATCTATTATCCACATTTCACCCCTGTAGTTATTTTAATACACAAAAGACCCTGAAATCGGAAAAGAATGGGGTGTGGTACTTTAAATGAATAAATAAAAGTTTAGGGTACATTTTGTCGTTTCCAAATCCTGGGGGGATGGCTTCTAAAACTTTTTAATAGAAATATGCGGCGGAGCCATGGCGGTGTTGATAGTTGCCGGCGTCGATCGTTGTAACTCACTAAGAAAATGGCGGGAGTGACTTGCCAGATATCAATCAGCTCATCATCGACCTTGAGGGTGAGTGTTTTCTGTTGATTTGCGATTCCCTGGCTCGTTTCTGTTGGATTCAGTGTTTGGTTATTCGTTTTGCAGAGGGTTGGTCATCGGCCGAGATGCTTCTCTAGTTCGCCGGAGAAGAAAACGCCGGCTATATTGAAATGGGCGGTTAGCGGAGTCACTGAATTGCTCCGGCTGTTCTCAGTCGCTTCGTCTCCTTCTTCCTCCATCCCTACAAATAAGGATAATAGGTAATCTCGAAAGCTTTCAATTAAGGTTTCTTAATTGAAAGATCGATTGAAACTGGCCACAGATCGAATTCTGAGGTTACAGCTCGAGATGTTGATGATGTGATGGGAATTTTGACATCAGATTATGGAAATGCCTATTTCGTCACAGGTATTTTTGACTCTATGCTCTTCATCACGTCTCTAGATTCTGGAAACTGCTTGTTATTCAACTTGATCTTATTGCGTTTTCTAAAGATTACAAGAACTATGAAGTGAATTTGTTCCTGAAATTTGCCGAGGCTCACCATAGCTAAGCTTTCCCATTCACAAACCAAGCTCAGACACTAACTGGTAAAACTCATTCCTGTAAATGGTACCAGGAATCTTCACTTCTGCTGTTTACTCTGATGATTGCACCTTCGAGGACCCGACAATCAGCTTCCAGGGTGAGGAGTTACATAATCCTTCTTATGAGTTTCGTGTGCTGTCTCTGCAATTTCAGTTTGGTGCTTCAGTGATAAGTGTATCTGCTTAAACAAGTTTAGAACAATCTGATCTTCATGCTTTCTGGTTTGTGTTTGTGAAGCTTGGTAGATTGGTGGGATCAGATCAGCTTGTTCTTATCTATCAGATCGTAAGTCTTTTGGCTTCTGGCTTTTGCAGGTACGGAATTGTATGAACGCAACTTGAGATTACTGGTTCCATTCCTCGAAGATGCATCCATTGAACTGCAAAATATGGAGAAGAAAGTAAGCCTTTGGTAGATCCTAGTCCCATGTTGTAAAATGCTCTCAATGTTCTTGAAATCGATTTAACACATTACCAACATTACAGAGTGAATCGTCCCAAAGAAACTATATACGGGCGACATGGAAGCTAAGGTAATCTGATGGGTTGAGAAAGTGTTGCGACTTGTGCGTTCGGATCTTTAATGTTTATCTCTTGAACTATGATGTTTCAGGACTTACCTGAAACTTCCATGGAGACCATTGATATCGATCAACGGAAGTACGGTCTATGAACTTGATAGAGACTTCAAAGTAAGAAAAGGCTGAAACTTTGGCTCTTTCGATCATAATAAGATTGTTTCCGTCTTTTGTCTGAAACATTGGTTTTTGTACAAGATTGTGAGGCATGTCGAGAGCTGGAATGTCTCGGCGGTTGAAGCAATCAGGCAGATATTCACCGTCAACTCATTTCCCTCTCGTGGCTGAGAGTCGAAGCACACTAAGATTCATGCATCCATGGTCCATATATATAATGTCTACTATATATGTAAATGTAAAAATTCACCAAATTTTACATTGGTTTTCGTTATTTAAATAAAATAAATATTTAAGACTTTTCTCATCAAGACTTTTATATTTAAAATTCAATGACTGATTCAGTGATTCAACAGTTATGGAAGACATTAATTTTTCTGATTTTCTGAAATTTATAGAGATACATATGTGATATCTTTTTAGTTTAAGTATATACCGGATTTGCCAAGCCAAATTGGTGAACAAATCATAACAGCAAATAAATTGTCAAAATCAACTTTCTATTGTGTGTATATATATATATTCTCATCTATTGCATTGCTTTTCAATAAACACATGCAGTAATATTTTTATTAACAACCAAAAAAAAGCCTTTACAAACAGCAACGTAACATATATACAACAAAAAATATGAAGAGATTTTTGGTAGCATTGCTTCTTGTGCTCGTCATCATCTTCTCTGATGGTAGTAAATTCTTTCATCATATATGTAAAATGGACATTTTTACGTACATGTATCAATTTCTTCTTCTTCTTCTTCTTGACGACACACATGCATGCATGTACGTAAAAGTTGATTCATCTAGTAAGTTTGATTTAGGATGACCAGAAGACTAACAAAGTGGTCAACTTATTCAAATTGATTTAGTTTGTACGTATTATTTGATATAAGTTCGATGCGACTTAAGTTTATAATATTTTTGGTTTGTATATAATAATATTGCAGAGATGGAAATAGGAAGTGGAGGACCAATACCAATGCCGCCTACACCGACAGGAAAATGGTGCGGTTATTCACTGCCAATGAAACCGTGCGATAACGATGTTTGTGATAAACTTTGTATTAAGCAAAATACGCATGGCTGGCTCGATACTCATGGCGTATGCACTGATATCCCCAGCGTTAAGGATTGTTATTGTTTCCATACTTGTTAATCATATCTATATCTCTATAATGAAGACAACACTTCAAAGATTGATATCCTTCCTCTCTATTTTTTAGTTGTCCTTTCAAATCTTTGTATAATTGAAAGCTCTGTGATTCGGACACAACTGGGCTTTATTAAGCCCGATATTTCTGTCCCAATGTATTGACATCCGATAGAGCAAACTGTTTTCTATCACCGTCGTTTGAAGCCAAACCGGACAAACAAAAAAGTGGTTCGTAAATCGTATCAAACTAAATTAATCCTGTTTGGGTTTTATACATTCTAACCAAAATATTCTAAACCGAAACTAAATCGACTGGACTGCGGACCGGGCTGGACCTCCAAGTTTTTCCGAATTGTTCATAATGTCATTAAAATCTCCTACTAGGAACCACGCATCACTTCTATTATTTCCCAATATAATGATCTTATCCCACACCATCTGTCTTTTATTTCTCACAGGATCCCCATATACAAATGTGATAAAAAATACCCACACCATCTGTCTTTTATAGTTTATTCCCATAATTTTTTACATTCGAATTTAGATCGAACAAAGAAAGAGCTTGAACTGATGTTGTTTTCTAAGAACTAATCAACTAATGTATTATCTTTTGTTGCGATCAATCCAAATCTCACATCGGAAGTTAAAAACAAATATTGTCTAATATATAAGTAATGTCCAACTCTAATTAATATGATATTTTTTTGAAAGAAGCTCAAGAACGGACTTTGTTACTTAGATCCAAAACGGACAATATCATACTAATAAAGAGTTGGACATAGACTTAAAAAATCCAACATCTTTCGTAAAATCTTACAGGTTTGACAATCCCTCCTTGGTATGAGACACGCATGTTTTTTTATTTTATTTTATAACGCAATTATATATATATATATATAATATATCTATATATATTTCTCTGACTTGTTTTTGTTTCAAGGATCTTTTCTTGACCATTGAGTATATTAATTTTTCAGTTATTATTAATTTGCAAGATTTTTAAAAGACAATGAAATGAAAAGTTTGAGTTGAGTCGTCCAGGCTTCATGTCATCTAGATATATTGGATATTTTCCAGTTTCATACTCGAGATTTGACTTTTAAATTTGACATGTATGTATATATTATGTGAAATTTTGCATTTTTTTATTAATGTTTATAGTAGAAGAAACAGCGCAAAATATACAAAACAAACTTAATTGGTAGAAACAAACAAACAAAGAAATCCAATAAAACACAAATAGATAAGAAAATCAATCGTAATTTTAATGGTTATTAATCATTTCTATGTTTCTGTAATAAATATCGATTAGTTTAGTTGTACGCTATATCATTCATAAATTTATCGTCAATACTAATCATGTCCAAGCATATCCTATCAATAATAATCACCATTATTTTGTTTTTGTCAGCTAATCGTTAGTATTATTTATTTAGGTCACAGAGATTAGACGGATAGTTGGATCCATATGCATAGTTAATTTAATATTCGTTAAGTGACAACGAGGCAAATATTGTCAGTATCTTACATAAAATAATTTTGTTGTATTAGTAGTAGTTAATTGAGGTTAGGTGTTGTGAAATTTGTGATTGCTTTTGGGATTACCTTACTAGTTATTTCCGTACGGGCAACCACGGAATCACCAGCCAAATCAGTCAAACAAGGTCCAACTTAATTGCTATTATTTTCAGTTTGATAAAGTAATGCATGTGTTTTCTTTTTATGTTATAGCAAAATATCTTCACTTTATTCTATGAATGTTGGGAGATCGATCGGCCAATCTCTTCCAACAATGAATGAATTTAATTCATATGTGCATATATTATCGAAGCATCATTTGTAGTTCAAAACTCGAATATGAAATATTCTGCATGAAACATAATGAAAAATTTATTAACATACCATCAGGTTTTACTTATAAAATTCATTTACATGTTTTTTTGTTGCAGAAAGGGTTACATAAATTAATATATAATATGTGTTAAATAAAATAAGAAACTCTAGATCGTAGGTTGCTTAATATGTTGATAAATATATCGGTTGTTTTCTTCCGCGGCCACCTTCGAGCTCTTTTGACCTTTTTGTTGAAAAATTATAAAATATCGTTCAAACTACATGAGGATGAAGGGGGTTTACGTTTTAGTGTTAAGTAGAATAGATATTTGCAATTAACCAAGCAAAATTTGATATTTGCAGTAACCTGTATAATAAATAATGAGAAAATGAATACCAATAATAAATAAATAAAAAACTTTATGATAAAGTTTAATGGTATTGAGGAAAAGGCCAAATGGATAAGATCTGTGGTTGGTCTGGTTCATTATCACAAAAGAGTCTTTGTATTTGCTTTTTCATATAAAAGGCTATGATAATCATGCATGTCTTTGTATTCACCCACATGCACATCACCACATGTGTGTTCCTCGTCTAAAATTATTTTAGATGGCCCCCCGTCGATCTTTTATATATGGTTTATTAAACATATATATACTGTGGTTTGTTTTTTCTTTTCTTCTTTCTTTGCCCGTGTGTAATATACGTAAATTTGTCTGCAGATTTAAACAAAGGGTTTATTACTCTAATGGTGGAAAGGATATCGAAAGATAATGATCAGAACCAAGAGGTTGTAATGGGGCGTTTCTCATTCGAAGTGAGTTTCGGCTCTGTTGATCCAAGTCAGGGATCGAATCTCCCCGGGTGTAGAATTATCAAACTAACTATTGGTCAAGTGGAGCATTATAAATGGGCTGTGTCATTTCCGCTCGGGATATTAGTCTGGACCCGTTAAGGGTCTAGGATTACTTCCGAGTCTAATAAAAAAATAATAATAATGATCAGATATAGTTTAGTTAAAAAAAAAAAAATCAAGGGCATGAAAATTGCACTGAATATATTTATGTTTCGGCATTCAAAATCTGATCCAGAGACTGTGATATACTGATATTTACATTCAAAATCTGAATACATGTAATTCATATTCATTTCTCTCTCTCTTTTTTGACACGATTTATACCGATTATATTTCTTCTTATTTAAAAAAAAAAAGATATTCAAAATACCGATTATTTCTAGGCACTCTAATATGTATAAAGGCTGTATTGCATATGATTATTGTTCACTGTACTATATATATCTGATTTAGATTTGAATTAATGTATGGTTTATAAGAGAGTACTGTGTGATATCACACAAGCAACTTGACACGTGGCCAAACTAGCCTTTGTTGCCTCCTTCGGAACATCCAGTCGACATGCTAATGTATTGTCTCGCTGTCTCCAATTCCATTTTAGGTTTTAATTTTTGTTCTTCTTTTTTTCCAAAGATAGAATGGTAAAGTTTAGTTATATATAGCATTGTTGTTTGATGGTAGAAGTAGGCTAGTCGTTA
The DNA here is from genome assembly GCA_002933935.1 of Eutrema yunnanense. Taxonomy (NCBI): domain Eukaryota; kingdom Viridiplantae; phylum Streptophyta; class Magnoliopsida; order Brassicales; family Brassicaceae; genus Eutrema; species Eutrema yunnanense. The sequence goes on along the minus strand of PKML01005336.1, from coordinate 420,555 downwards.
CGATGTACATTGGCGTCGGTCGGATATAGCATTTGTAATGGAGCGTTTTATCTAATATAATTAACTATATCAGTATCCATACTATATTAACCCTTGCTACCAAAAAAAAAAAGTATCCATATACTATATTTGGTTTCACTGATTCACTATATTCATAAAATCGAGTGTGGATACAAACATATATAGCATGGATAAAAAATCTAGAAAAACTTAACTGATCTCTCTTTTGTTTACGTACTGACAAAAAAAAAGTTTTTTTCTGCGTTCACTCAATATATATATTTCCTAGTTTAAGTGTTATAAATATTGCATGTGATATAAGAGAGGACACTTAAAATAATAGATAAAAACATATATCAATATATATATATATATATATATCTTTTGTCAGTAAGTTTTAAGATGGGAAACCCATAAAACTCATGATATCAAAGCCCATATTTTTTTATATCTAAATATGATGGTTCAAATATAATATAATACACTAGGATTTAATCCGCGTTAATTATAACGCGGAATAATTTTTGTTAAAGAAATTATTTTGAAATTTAAGAAAATTAATTTTATCTGAATTTTAAAATATAGCTAACTAAGGATTGTTGATTATAGATAAAGTTGTCAATTTGTAATAATTTATTTATTTAACCCGTTTTGTAGTGAACTAAAATATTATTCGGGCTAACCCACAAAAACTTATAATCTTAAAAATATAAATCTAATATGCAGCGTTAAATGACTCTAGTTTTTGTGGTTAGTCTACGAACTCTTAAAAAAATATAGTTTTTTGTGTCTAACTTTTTATAAAATTAGTAAAATATTTTTCGACTTTTGTTTTGATATATATTCAAATAAAATATAATAAATTATAGTGAAAAATATAGCAAGATTTTGAATAAATTTTATAAAAAAAATATATATGAATTGATTATTATTTTAAAATATATATTATTAAAATAATTAAGAAATGAATTAATAAATAATATTTTTAATGCAAAATATATATTTTCCATATTCTAATCAATAATTTTAAAAGACTATTATATCCTTTCCTATTTCAATTATTTTTCGTTATTTGTAATGGCATTTCATGTAATAACTTACAAAACAAAGTTTATTTTTAAAACTGTCTTCTTAAATAATATTATAGAGATTATAGATCTTAAAATAGAATTCGGTTCGAGATTGACCAAAACTCTCATCGTCGCTCTTCAATATATCATATGAAGTCAGCGTAAGCCTAAAATAATACATACAGATATGAGTTGATTAATTCACTTATTCCCATTGGGTTTGAACTAATAATTTATGAGACGCAAAACAAGTTAGCAAAATAATATCGAATATTCACTTAATATAATACTATATGGTCAACATTCGTAGTGCATTTGGGGTACCATTCGGAATGGTCCATTCCCCACCACTGAACGTAATCATACAACAATGATCATTTCAAAATATTTTAATAACTATAGTTGAAATGATGACATATGTATAAGCCATATACATAAACAATACAATCGCAACATAATGGCAAAAAAAAAAAAGGTTTGGAAGATACATGATGGAACTATTATCTNCCAAAAATCCAGAAATCCAGAAATCCGAGAGGTTAAATATATTAAAATTATATTTTACTGAGATTTATATATATATATAAATAATATAAATATTTTTTATAATAACATTTTTTACAAAATATTATATAAAACTTTAATTCTATCATTATTTTTAATATTTTTCTTTTTCTTTTTTACAGATCAGATCTGGATTCGAATATCCGGAAGCCCCAAATACAGATCCAGATATCCCAAAATTTCTCGGATATCCGATCCGTCTCACCTTCTTAAGAACAATTGATCTATAACATAATTAACAATTTACTTGAAAAATAACTAGTTTTGAATTGATTTTTGATTGCTCTAATTGAAATGAAATTAGTTGAAGTTATTAGTAACATAAGTAAACTACATTTTGTATAACAATATGGTGCTAAATAGTAACTAGTTAATTTCCCATTTAATTGGCAGAAAACATTGTTTAGCTTTAGCCGGTAAAAAAAAGTTAGTGACACGTCGTTTCCATGAGAATTGAGAACCATTATTTTCATAGGTTTGGAGATTTTTTTCCGAAAGAATTGGGATTTTCCAAGCTTAATGACCCACAAAAATAAAATGTTCAGCTAACTAATAATTATTAATTATACCGTATAAACCGTTGCCACTATTGAGACTTGTATAACAGTTGACAAAAGGCAGAAAAAAAAATCAACGGTTGATATTTTGTTTTAGTTTACCCATCTTAGGACCACCGTCCCGCAAGAAACGCACACCGTCTTTGTCTTCTCTCACGAGGTGGTTGTATTTCTCTGTAATAACCCCCAAAACAAAAAAAACTTCCATTGAACTATTGAAGAAAGCTTGGCTTGTCTGTCTTCTAAGCTCAAATCTCCTTCTCTCTCTCTCTCTCTTTATAGAGTATTTATTATAATGTAATAATGAGAGTAAATACAGATACTGTTCTTATCTACATGAGTTTCATATCTTCTCTGTTCAACTCCTTTTGTTAGAAGAACAAGACGATTCTGAAGAAATTGCTATAAGAAGAAACCCAAACTCACCCTTTACAAAAAAGAGAGAAATTTATTGGTAGATCTATTATATATACACATTTTATATTTCTTTTGTTGTTTTTCCTGATTGGGAGAAAGAGATGAACAATCTGAGTTATCTTGAACCAGATTACTCTGAGTTTGTTGAAGTTGATCCTACGGGAAGATATGGAAGAGTAAAGTTTCCTCTCAATTAATCTCTCTCATAATCAATTCTCAATTATTATTTTGTTGAGTCTATTGTTGTTGTTGCAGTATAATGAAGTTCTGGGTAAAGGAGCTTCAAAGACTGTGTAACAATCTCACTTCTTCTCTTCTCTTTTCTGCTAATGTTTTTTTTTTCCTGGATCTGGGATGGATTTAACCCTAAGCTGGTTTTCTTTCTTTCTTCATAAAGTTTGAAACCTTTCGATTTCCCAATCAAAACCGTTTGTGATCCTTCAAAAACTTCGTTTTTTCTTCTTTCGATTTTTGGTTTTTTTTTGTGTGTGTGTGTTCGGTTCATGATTGAATCTAATCCTTGAAAAGAAGAAGACACAAAGTTGATTTTTTTTTTTTTTCCTGCTTATTCGAATAACTTCTAGTTCGGTAGATTAGTTTCCCACAACAGAAAATTTGCTTTTTTTGGATCTCTTTATTGCTTTGACCTAAACCCAATTCAGATTCTGCCAAACAAAGAGCTTGTTTGATCATACACACATTAAACGTTTTCTTTCTCCTCCGTTTCTTTTGATTTGTAGTTACAGAGCATTTGATGAGTATGAAGGGATAGAAGTAGCATGGAACCAAGTGAAGCTCTACGATTTCTTACAGAGCCCTGAGGATCTTGAGAGGCTTTACTGTGAGATCCATCTCCTTAAGACCCTAAAACACAAGAACATCATGAAATTCTACACCTCTTGGGTCGACACCGCCAATCGAAACATCAATTTTGTCACTGAAATGTTCACTTCTGGCACCTTAAGGCAGTAAGAAAGCTTTTCTCGTTGATCAGTGTATCTTTGGCTCTTACATGATTTCTGAGAGGTTTTCGATTTGATGATAATGGATCCAGGTATAGACTCAGGCATAAGAGGGTGAACATAAGAGCGGTGAAGCATTGGTGTAGACAAATCTTGAGAGGCCTACATTATCTTCACAGCCATGACCCTCCTGTAATCCACAGGGATCTCAAATGTGACAACATTTTCGTTAATGGGAATCAAGGAGAGGTCAAGATTGGAGATCTTGGCCTCGCTGCCATTTTAAGAAAGTCCCACGCTGCTCACTGCGTCGGTATATACAAATCCAAATCAAATCACTACATTCTTTTCTGCTGAGTTGTTTTGTTTCTAACTGTGAAAGTTTCGGCTTTTGTTAGGGACGCCTGAGTTCATGGCTCCTGAAGTTTATGAAGAAGCCTATAACGAATTGGTCGATATATACTCTTTCGGTATGTGCATTTTGGAAATGGTTACATTTGATTACCCGTACAGTGAATGTACTCACCCTGCTCAGATCTACAAGAAAGTTATGTCGGTGAGACTCTCCGAATACTAAAAATACAAAGATAAAAGCTTCATCTCTTTCTTGTTTCAAAAGGCCGTCGTTTTTGAGCTAAAAATTCGGTTTCAGGGCAAGAAACCGGATGCATTGTACAAGGTGAAAGACCCCGAGGTTAAATATTTCATCGAGAAATGCTTGGCCACTGTATCGCTTAGAGTCTCTGCTCGTGAGTTACTAGATGACCCTTTTCTTCGAATAGACGATGGTGAATTTGATTTGAGATCAGTTGATATGGATGATTCGGTCGGGCCACTAGTTAGGCAGCCACATCATCTTGCTGACTACTACAATTACCCGTCGAATAGTAGCTCTTTGAATCGTCAGTATTCAAACGGCCACCACGAGTATCAAAACGGATGGGCGTATAATCCAGCTGAGACAGAGGAGACTCACGGAATCGAGCTCTTTGAGTGTCGGAACGAAAATGACCAAGAAGAAGACAAGAGCTCAGGTAATGTTGATATTAGCATCAAAGGCAAGAGAAGAGATGATGGTGGCTTATTCTTGCGTCTTAGGATCACTGACAAAGAAGGTAACAACAGTCACTTTACTATTACTCTTATATCCTTGATCTGTTTCATAACCTATGAACAAGAATGTAAGAAATGCGACCTTTTTGAGTTCCGGCGTAGTAAAATCGGGGTTTTCCGACTCTGAAGTATAAAATTTCAGATTTATTCGTTTCTAAACTAGAATCTTTGGGTTAAAAGTACAAAAGATCGGATCTTTTAACTTTCCCGGTGAGAATTCCTCGGCTTCTGATCATAAAAGACTTAAATTTTCTATCATTTTGCTCATGGAACATTTGTTACAGGGCGTGTCCGAAACATTTACTTCCCATTTGACATCGAGACAGACACGGCATTGAGCGTTGCAACAGAGATGGTAGCGGAACTGGATATGGACGATCACGGAGTAACGAAAATCGCCAACATGATTGACGGTGAGATATCTTCTCTTGTGCCTGGTTGGAGACCGGGCCCAGAATTCGAAGAATCTCTTGCGGCCGCAGCCGCGACAAACGCGAACATTTGCAGCAACTGCGTATCAAACCGCACCTCAATGGGCTCGGTGATGGATTTCCTGAGGACCAATCCTGGAGCAAATGTTGCACAATGTTGCAGAAACGGGTGCGGTGAGACTCATGGCCGGTTTGAAGAGATCACAATAAGAGAAACCGAGATTCGTCTTAGAGAGATCTGGAAGCTGCAGCAACAGCAGGAAAGCCGGGAGCTTAGCTCGATAGATTCGGGGCAAAACCACTCGGAAGAAGAAGAGGAAGAAGAGGCATACGAGAACCCCGAAATCACGTTTGCTTGCGAGGCAAGTAACGCGATAAACCATCTATCGGGTTCTGGATCGTTCTCGTTTTTGCCGTCTCTATACTGCGATGATGAGCTAGCCGAGAAAACCGAAAATCAGGTCCAACAAGAGTTAAGATGGCTTAAAGCCAAATGCCAACTTGAGGTCAGAGAGATGCAGGATGAGCAGTTAAAATCCCGGTGGCCGGAATCCGGAGAAGAGGCGGAAATCCGTCCGAAAGACGGATTCTCGGGTTCGGTTTCGGGCATGGGAAGAGGAGATGAAGAGAAGATGTTTGGAGGAAGATGTCTTAAAAGGACAACTTCACTTCTTGTTGATGCCATCGATTCTTGATTACTTCGTGTTTCTTCATTATGTATACATATTGTTTGCTATTATAAGACTTTTTTTACACGGTAACACACAAAGATATTCATTTAACTCATTTTGTAAGTTATTCCTACAATAGTCTCTGGAGATATCTTGGTTTTCTGCCGGCTTATGTTTTTCAACTTTGTATCAAAACGTATTCTACCTTTGTATTGTATAATGGAAAATATTCAATGAAAAAAAAAAAATTACGGCTAAAATTCATATCTAGCAATTTTTTTTAAAACGCTTTTGAGCCTTCACATAAAAATTGTGTTATCAAATCACGCATAACTGAAAATATTCAGTTACAAAAAAAGAAAAAGAAAATTGATATTTTCTTTAAAATCGTTAAAGTTATGTTATGATTTAAAATTAGTTTCGTATATGGAGATTATATTGGAACATTTTGTTACAAGGTGCCATTAAATGCATGTGCGGGAGAAAATGTAGTAGATTGGATACGAATTGGTGACAAAAATAATGGAAGCGAAATTATTGAGCAGTGAAGTAAATTTTCTATTTTTTTTGTTAATTTCGCAATAAATCTCGGGACAATTAAAATACTATGTGGGTTGCTTTTTAATTTAGACGTCAAAAAAAAAAAAAAATTATTAGTGAAGAATTAGTCATTTTAACCAAACAAATAAAATAAATGTGTGTCTACAAACTTTCTAATGAAAATTGGGATAATGTAAAGTGAAATTGAAGGAAAAAGGAAGAAAAGAACAAAATAGTCAATTATAAGTGCAACCCCACAGGAGCACAGGGCCATGTTCTATTGCCGACCAATCTACTAGAATTTTGGGTTCATCCACATGCGTTGGTATTTTTTTCACTTCATTTTAATCAAATTTTTTAAAAAAATATATGTCTATAACATGGTTGGTTTGTCGTTACTATATGATGATTATTATATAAATGTTGAACCTTTCAATAAGACTTTTTTTTTTTTTTTTGTCGATAACTTCACTAGAATACGATTCTCCAAATTAAGTTCTACGCCTGGTTTAAACTTTCAATAGTGACAGAAAATATAGGGGATATTTGTATATAAAAATAAATAAATATTATCAACCCTTTTTTGTAGATATTTGTATATATAGGGGATATTTGTATACAAAAAAAAAAGAAGAAGGAAAATACAGATATCACACTCAATCAATAATATGGGTTCTCTTCTACTATGAAATCTAAAGCTCATATCAGATCATATCTTGGTAGATGATAAAATCTTCTAATGAAATGTTAGGTGATCATTGTGGTCGTTTCATAAATAAGTATTTTTGTGTAAATAGGTGGTTTCATAATTCTCATGACTTTCCCATATGCAATCACAAGATAACAAATAGCATTTTTGGAGAAAGCTTTTTATAAATTAGTTCTATGAATAAATAAATACTTTTGGGGGTAATTTTACCCCCTTTTTTAATTAATCCAAAACCCTAAGAAAATAGTGCATCCAATATGCCATATCACATATGCGTTTCTAGATTCGATAAATATGTTTGTTTGTTTTTTTCAAATGAGAACCGCAATAATAAGTCACGAAAAAATAGTATTTAGAAATTTTGTTCTATATAGTATTTTTACCTAATATATTTAAAGATTTTGATTAGTCACATATGTACGTAGGATCAACAACAACAAAACGATTAAACAGCCCTAACCACAATTAATGTTGAATGGCAAAAATGATTTTTTGTTAAACATGAAAATGGTGTATTATATACCCTGTTCAAGCTCAGCCTCGGAAGTCTATGGTTTAAGAAAATTCAATGGAAGTAAGCGGGAAAGCAAAAAAAAATGGTAGGGACATATATATGAAGAATGGAGTTAGGTTGAGCCATTAAAAGAAGAATTGATCTCAAAAGAGTCTTACAAAGCAAAATCTGAAATGGTCGTTTATTGATGACATGTGGTATTGAATATGTACAGATCAAACGTACTCTTTTCGTACCCAACTCCACTTCAGTGCCAACCATTCTTCTCACATCTTTCCTCCACTTATTTTCTTGTCGGTCCTTAATCTTTAATTTCCTTCTATATATATTTTCTTATTGATTTACACACTCATTTTTTTATATAATATAAGGTCCATTATTATGGATATAATGCAAAGAGGGTCGTCACCGGCAACTCAATTATCAAGTATATATATAGTGTTATTTTCGTCCTAACATATATATAAATACGGCACTATTTGTTATGTCGATCGTAAAACTTGAAGGCTTCAAATAATCTTTTGCGGTGGAAGTTCCATTCGTGTGTGTGTGTGGCTAATAAGACAGTAATTAAACTTATCAGTTTCGTTTCTTATCTTTAAATAATTACTCTTCTTTCCCAAAAGTTTTTTTTATAAGTTTTTCGTTGTGTAGTCCTTCACACAATTCTTCTTATTACTAAGGAAAAAGTAATAATGTTGACAAAACAAGCAGAAATGATCCAACTAAACAAAACTAGCATTTTTATAACACACAAAAATAAGAAATAGCAGAAATGATCCAACTAAACAAAAATAATATTAAATCTCAAAACGAGCTAGATAGACTTAACTCATTAAAGAAATCAAAAAAATATATGGTTTTTTTTCCGATATTAACGCTCTCACTTTATGTTCACCTCTATCTAGTTTACGTTTATTCTTTGTACAGAGAATGTTAGGGCTGATGTTCTTGCTAAGAAATCACTTCGTGATTTTTTATCTGTTGTTTCTCTTCTGTAAGACTCGTTTTAAATTGAGAAGTTGTTCAAAAAAAAAAGACTTAACTGATTAATCCAACTAAACATTATACGAATTGATTCAACTCTTATGAAGTTGACATTCACCAATTCTAACTCAAATCATTAAAACTGTTCGAGCTTCAGTTTTGTATTATGTGCTAAAATTGATTTTTTTTTTTTTTTACACTTCAAATAAAATAGACGAGGCTGACAAAATTTGTTTAAGAAAATAAATAAATTAAGCTGTAAATACTTAGGCCCATTAGGCTCTCTTTTTTTCCCCATGTTTTGTTTATAGATGGATCAACCCTGAAATTCAAAACGGGTAACGTTGTCTAGACTAAGATTTAGAAAGCCCAACAAAGTTAAGGCCCATAAAAAGCAGAAAGAGAACAAAAGAAAACCCTAAGGAGCTTCAGTATATAAAAGCTACAGCTTTCTTTCCGCGTCTCTTTCCCTTACCCGAGCGGACGAACTCAAGCCTTGCTAAGATCTATCCCGGAGAATTCGCAACAATGGCGGAAAAGGCAGTCACCATCAGAACCCGAAAATTCATGACCAACAGACTTCTCTCCAGGAAGCAGTTCGTAAGCTCCTTTTTGTTTTGTTTTTAGAACTCTCGTCTATCTCTCTATCATGCTAATCAGTGTCTTCTTCGTTTGGTTTTATCGGCTTAGATATAATTTGATCGTTTCGATCCGACGAGGATTGTTTGTTTCTTCAAGATTTTTTAAAATTTTATTGGGTTTGACGTTTTAGGTCAGGTTTTCAGATTTTCGAATTTAAAGCAAAGAGTGTTTGTCGACTTCTTCATTTGGGTTTAGTATTGATATTTGATAACGGGGAATTGAGAAGAGAGTGAATTGATTAGTTTCTCGAATCTGAGTAACTGGTTTTTAGCTAACTTTTACATCTTATGTATACCAAGTTTTATAACTCATGTAGTACTGATTTTGCAGTATTCACTTAGTGCCTATAAAATTTTTGAATGAATTACTGAGGTTATGGTGGGTTTGTGAATGTAGGTTATTGATGTTCTTCACCCTGGAAGAGCCAATGTATCAAAGGTATGATCTTTATTGTCACTGTCTAGTTTCTTCATCTCTTCCGAGTTTAGATCATAGAGTTTTGACGGGGTAGTTGGTTTTAATTTTACTTTAAAGGCTGAGCTGAAGGAGAAGCTAGCAAGGATGTACGAGGTCAAGGACCCAAATGCCATCTTTGTTTTCAAATTCAGAACCCACTTTGGAGGTGGTAAATCTTCCGGGTTTGGTTTGATCTATGATACTGTCGAGAGCGCAAAGAAATTCGAACCCAAGTACAGACTTATCAGGGTAAATGCTCTTTCCACTCTTATTTCCATGATATATCGTTTCATACAATGACCCTTCCTTTCTTGAAATGTCTTATCTCCGGCTTTTCAGTCTAAGTAAGTTAACTAGCTATTACTCTTGATCATTAGAGTTAGTCTCTTCTGTGAAAACTTTTTAAGATATGTGACATGTTTCAATATAGAATTTCATGCGTTGCACTTGGATTCTCTTTATTGTTCTACTTATTAATGGTTGCCTATGTGATTGGCAGAATGGACTTGACACCAAGATTGAAAAATCAAGGAAACAAATAAAGGAAAGGAAGAACCGTGCCAAGAAGATCCGTGGTGTTAAGAAGGTGAGTCTACTGTTACTAATGACTCTGTACACACTTGTTACACGCTTGGATTCTATTTAATCACTTTTGTTTTAATGCCGCAGACAAAGGCTGGTGATCCCAAGAAGAAGTGAGATCTCAAGACTTGATCGCTATTTTCTCTTCTTGTTCTGCATAATCACTTTTTATGTTATTTGTCTGCTGTTAGATCTTTTCTCCAACTAGACATCTATACTAAATCTCGAGCTTTTTTGCTTCCTTTGTTTCACTCTATTTTTTGTTTAAATTTTTAAGCGTTAGAGAAACATAATCTACTGTTTTGTTCAATACTATTTAAACTCGAATCTCGTCGTTTTCACTAGGGGTGGCAAAAAAACATTACTGACCCGAATCAAACTGAACCAGAAATCTTCAATCAGAATCTAAACCATAGTTTAACATAACTTAAATTGTATAGAATTTTTAATACTTTACCATCTGAACGCTATTCAAACTTGAATTTTATGAAACCAAACCTAATGCTCAGGTATAGTTCCCACTATTCGAATCCCCAGTAGGTACGATCATAAAAGCATTTTCATGTGCCAATATTCTCATATTTGGCGATTTGATAATGATCGGTGGCTTGTGCGGTTGCATTTGACCGCATACGTGAGTCACTGTGGTCTCCAAAGGAGTGTCATGCATTCTCCAAAGCTAATGGACCAGCTTGATGCATTTGTTATGAATTCAAACAAAATGTTGTTTACCCAAACACATTCTATATGTTTTTTTTGTCTTTTTCGTATGTTAAAAAAACATCGTTATCTTGTCCATTTGCCAAATGTAATAATAACGATTTACCACAGGATCGCGTTTACGAAACGCTCTTTAGACTTTTGAAACATTGGTTGGGTCCTAGAGACGTCAGGGCACAACTGAGCGCAATAATAAGGAAGTGCGTGTAGGAGTGGGTGACCACTTGCCTCGTCGTAAAACGTATGTTATGAAATACCGAAACTACCCCTGGTTGGGTCGAAGAATCTCATGCCCCTACCACCCAATCACAAGCACAAGCACAAGCGTACCAATCCTCGTGAACCCACTTCTCTGCATCTGGATCTGGTTCTTGTTCTTGAGTCTTGACCTGATCCGGAGCTGAAGGACCCAGATCTCTTCTCCTCGAATTGTTCTCCGGTGATTCTGCGTTTTGTTTCGTGGAGATGACATCGGATCATCGCGACGCTGTTTTCTCTCTGGAGTCGCCGGATCTGGAGGAAGGAGGTGTGGGAGATGGTGGAGAGTCTGATACCGACGAGGATTTGCGGGAGAACGATGACGTGGTTATGCCGGAGACGAACGAAGCCGATGATGACGATCCCGAAGAGGAAGACCTGAATTCGCCGTCTACATCGTCGCTCGCCATGGTTTCCGCGGTCCCGACGACTGCGGTCGTTTCCGGGACGGCGACGACTTCCTCTACGGGCGCCGTTACCGTTGCGCTGCCGGCTGGATCCGCCGTCCCTGTCTCTGTAATCCCGGCTGATTCCGATCCGAAATGGCACCGCATGACGGAGATCGTTCATCAGAGACCGCCGATCGATGACTCTAGACGCCTTTTCCAGAGGCTGTGGACGGACGAGGACGAGATCGAGCTCCTCCGTGGTTTCCTCGATTACATAACGACGCACAGAGGCAGCAGCTCGCATCCGCCGGACACGGCGCCGTTTTACGAGCAGATAAAGTCGAAACTTCAGCTTGATTTCAACAAGAACCAGCTGGTAGAGAAGCTTCGACGACTGAAGAAGAAGTACCGGAATGTGATGAGCAAGATCAGCTCCGGTAAAGAGGTATTCTTTAAGAGCCCTCATGATCAATCTACTTTCGAGATTTCTAGGAAAATCTGGAACCAAACTGGGAAAATCATAGGGTTCGAAGACAACAATGCCATGGATTTCGAGGAAACCAATAACAATCACCATGGAAATAACACCACCAATGGTGGTAACTACTCAACCTTTAACAGCCCTAGTTCTAATCCTACTCTTGAGATCGATTCCGAAAACGGAGTCGAGAAGAAATTGACAATGAGTAGCAGTAGCGGATCGAGAAAACGATCAAGATCAAGAATAGGGAAGATTGAAGAAGACAACAAACCCATCACTCCCTCTGATGGGCAAATACCAAACGCAGCTAGCAATGTTAACCTCAACGAAACCGCAGCTACTGGTATTGGAGGAAACCTTGGCGGTTTGATCGAAGAGACTGTGAAAAACTGTGTCTCTCCTGTGATCAAGGAGATGATGAATGGGACAACAAGTATGATGATGGCTGCAATGGGAGGGTTTTCGGGCGGTGGTGGTGGCTTTGGCTCATTAATTCCCACCATGTTTACACGGCCGCTCAATTTCGGTTTTGGTGTGGAAGGAGGAGGAAACAAGGCAGTGGCGGATGAGCGGTGGAGGAAACAACAGATTCTGGAGCTGGAAGTGTATTCAAGGAGGTTAGAGTTGGTTCAAGAACAGATTAGAGCGACACTGCACGAGTTAAAGACGATGCCGAGTGGCGGATGATGAAGCAAGAAGAAGAATAAGACAGAGACAATGATGACGACAAAGACAAATAACCAGTTAGGTTGATATTTGAGATGTGTGTGAGTTAACCTTCTGGGGGTGTGTGGTGAGTATAGTATGAGATTTGAATCTTTTCAGTTATAAATTGCAAAGTTATTGTGATATTTCTCTAGGGGTTTTCATCATTTTGATTCTTAAATTATTTGTCAATAGGGATGAATCATAGACTGGGGGGTTTGTGTATAACCTTTGTATTAGATTATAGTTTTCTCCTAGGCTCATTTGTTCAATAACAAACAGACTTCTAGTTATTTTTCTTTTATAAAGGAAAAAGCAATATTTTTATTTTGTGTGCTAATCTTTGTCTAATAAAATATGTAATAACATGTTTATTTCGCCTTTGGTTTGTTTCTTGATCTGATGCGGTTGTTGAAGTACAAATGTATTGTTGTATTTGACAAACTAGGTAGGTAGCCCGCGCTTTGCGCGGGCCGAGGGGTCTCAAAAACGTAATACAAAATTTTATGTTATAAACCGAAGAAATTTATAACAACCACTTGAGATATACAAGATCAAAATAAAGTTAATCCAAAAAAGTAAACACTATACAAAATTAAATAAGTGTATGAAACCCACAAACCAATTGAACTAAGACAAATGCGAGTTCTTCGTCTTCACATAATCGTTCTTCGTCATTTTTTTTCCTCTTATTTATCCTTTGGTTTTTCTTCTTTATCGTCTTTTTTTTTATTCTTCGTCATCGTCTTCCACATTTATCTCTCTTTCTTTTCTCACGTCTTCTTCTTCGTTTTCTTTCATTTTTTTT
>PKML01005336.1:338278-406053 GCA_002933935.1 Eutrema yunnanense | reverse complement strand
TTTTTTCGGTTATTATTCGTCTTCTTCTTCATTCTCCAATTTTAAAGCTTTTGTCATTTTCTCATATTTTTCTTATTATTCTTCATCGTCTTTGACTTCTACTTCTTCTTCATCGTCTTTGACTTCTACTTCTTCTTCTTCCTCTTATATATCTTTTGATTCTCTTATTCCCCACCCTTTTCTTTCATCTTCATCATCGTCTTCGACTTCTACTTCTTCTTACTATTCTGTTGCGTCTTCTTTTTCTTCCTCTTTTGGTTTTTTTCTTCCTCGTATTTTCCTATTTCTTTGACTTCTTCTTCATCATCTTTGTATTCTCTCAGTTCTTCTTCTTCTTCTTTTTCGATTTTTATTAGCCTTCTTCATTCTCTGCTTCTTATTCCTCCTTGGTCTTCTTTGTCTTATCAAAACTCTTCTTCTTATGGTTTTTCTTCGTCTCTTTCTCATCTTCACCTTCGTCTACTTTGTATTATTCATATTATGGTTTTCTTTTATTTCTTTATTCTTTTTTTTCTTCCACGTATTTTCCTTTATTGTTTTTTTTCTTCTCCAAATTCGTCATTTCATTCTTCTTTGTTCACCATCTTCGTCTTCTCCGACTATTTTTCTTTTCTTCATTGTCTTCATCTTTTTCTTTTCCCTCTTATTTATCTTTTAGTTTTTCATATTCTTCGTCTTTTCCTTCTTATCCTCCATCGTTTTCAACTCCTACTTCTTCTTCTTTATCGTCTTCGTCTTCTTTGACTTTTTTTTGTTTTCATTCGATTTTTCTTCGTTTTCTTCTTCTGGATTTCTTTGTTTTATTCTTCTGATTTTTCTTATGCCTCATCTCCTCCGTTTTCTTCTATCGTATGTGTATTCTCATGCTTCTTATTCTTCCACATCTTCTACTTCTTCTTTATGTTCTTCTTCTTCCTTTTATTTGACTTTCAATTTTTCGTCTTCCTCGTATTTTTCCTTCATCAAATTATTTTTTGGAATTTTGGTATTTTTTGGACGTATATTTTCATATTTTTTATGGGCTTGGCTATCTTTACACAAACGATCAGTTTCAAAGAATCTTGTGAAGTAAAAGCACATAGATAACACGGACACATATTATCCGACCGTTCTAACAATAACCCTCCTCTTGAAACGAAGGAAAATGTAATAAAAAAGGAAGATGTAATAACGAAACAATCATCAGTCATGAAAAGTGAAAATCCAAAGACATTCCATCGAAATTATTTTGTTTGTCGAATGATAAGGACCCAAAATGCTAACGAAAACCTGTACGGACAAAAAAACGGAAATACTCTGTAATATAAGTAGTGTCATAGAGAATCCTTTCATCCTTTTAGAGAAAATTTACCAATGGCCTCTTCCCATATCAATCAAAAGTCCTTTTAAGTTTAGTATAGTAACAATCGATTTGCTCCATTTATCAATTTTGAAGTTAATATTTAAACTCGTGCAAAATCGAATATATCATACGATTTAGACAATAACACAAAAAGTATTCAGGGTTTCGAAGACTCATTTCTCTCATGATATCCTTATCGATTCGAAATGAAGTGTTTTCTACAACGTCATTAATAAGACTCCAAAATGTTCATGCAACATCAATGAAATTCTTGCTTATCTGAAACTTTTTTTTTCACACACACTCAATCCTTATCCTCCTTTATATATAATTGTGCAGTGTTTCTCATAAGTGGTCGTAAAACCGAGGAAACGAAATTCACAAAGTTCGATAATATAATAAATAATGTTTCTTTGACACACACATTGTAATTACGAATGATTTTCTTCCTCCCTCGTTGGAACTCTTCCTAAACTATGTTTCTTCATCATCTTTTTGTTCTTCTTTTTCATCATCTCAGTCTTCTTCTTCTGCTTATCGTCTTCATCTTCTCGGCATCCTATTACTCCGGTTTTTCTTTGTCTTCTACTTCTTCAGCTTTATCTTCTTCTTTTTTATATTCTGGTTTTTCTTCTTCCTGGTATTTTCCTTATTTTTTAATCGTTTTGGGCTTCTTCTTTTTCATAATCTTCGACTTCTTCTTGTTCCATTTTTTATTCGTCTTCCTCTTCTTCTTCCTTCTCCTAATTCATCGCATTTGTCTTCTTTGGTTTCTTATTCTTCAAGGTTTTCTTAGCCTCCTTCCCCATCTTCACCTTCTCATACTTTGTCATCTTCATCTTCCAGTCCTTCCTTATCTTGAATGTATGTGTCTTCGTATTTTCCGAGTTCTTCTTAATCAGCTTCGTCTTTTTCTTCCTCTTCTTCTTTTTCTTTCATCTTCCTCATCTTTTCCTTCTTCATCTTGTCTTCGACTTCTACTTCTACTCCTTTATCGACTTTGTCTTATCTGAAATCTGCTTCTTATTTTTCTTTTGGTTTTTCTTCATCTTATTTCTTCTGTTTTTTCATTTTTCAATTATTCTTACTTATCTTGTTTGCTTCGTCTTCATTTGCTTCCTTTTCTTATGTTCCTCCTCGTATTTCTCTTCTTCTTTTTTTTTATCGTCTTTGACTTCTTTTTCACCATATTCGTATTCCCCGACTTATTTTCCACTTTTTTTTAACTCCTCCTCTTCTTCCTCTTGTTCTTTATATTCTTTGTCTTATTTGAATTCTTATTCTTTTGGTTTTTCTTCGTCGCTTTCCTCATCTTCACATTTTTCAACTTCTTCTACATAATCTTCGGGTTTTCTTCTTCTACTACTTCATTTTCTTCATCTTCCGGTTTTCTTCTTTTTCTTCTTCTCTAACTTTTATTCATGTTCTTCCGGTTTCGTTCTTCTTCTTCAACTTTTTCATCTTCTTATCCTTAAGCTTCTTCATTATTTTTGTGTTATCCATGTTTTTATTTTTCTTCCGGATTTAATTGATAACATAAAATTTGTCTTCGTCTTCTTCCTCATCTTTTTCGACTTATTTTTGGATATTTTTTTTTGTCATTTTTAATCAAAATCAAAAGCTGATGAAACACATTTACAATATACAAATTTTCAAATACGACACCTCGTTGCTCATCCCATTTGCCATTACACATTTACAAATGCGATGAAATGANTAAAAACAGTTGCAACCACGCATATATTTTTATAACCCAACCATATATTTCTATTGGTATCTAGAATCTGGAGTCCGGAAATAATGAAAATCCACTCATATATAGCTCTTTGGAATACAAAAATCATAGAACAATCCACTAACAAAAGAGAACCGTAGTAACTCAACAATATTAATAATACATTGAGAGAGTATATACGTTATGCTTCAATATCTCTTAGTTTGGTGTATCTTTTAGACCATGTCATTCTAGCAATGCTCTACATCTAAACCTAAACAAACATGAAACATATGAAATGAATGTTTGAATCAATGTTCTCTGGTTGAGGACGGAAAATCCTCCAATAGACATGCAACTTTGCCATGAGGCTCATCTCAGTATATCTGGTGACAACCTGAATTTAATTGAGCCTAACAAATATACGAACATTATAATTGATTCAGTGTATAATAAGAAAATAAAAATGATTTACCTTTCTCTTTCTGGCGTTTTTTAAGTGCTCTCCAGCAACGCCGAGACATCCTCAAATGTCCTTTGTTTTGCCTCATCAGTAAACTTTAGAAGCTTATGCCTTCTTTACTCTTTTTCACGTCCCTTCAGAAGCAAACACGAAACATCAAATTTGTCCTCATGTGACCAAATGTTTATGAAGAACATCACAACCCGTTAGTCTTACTCCATCTTCGCTTTGCTATGGCTCCGTACCTCCTGTAACGGTTGTTAATAATTCAGAAAAATAGACCACATGAAAAATCATCAACTTAATTAAACCAGTGCATAAAAAAATCAGTGTAACCAAAACTTGAGCGTTTTAATTGTGTTGAATTCATGAAATTTTGTTCTCTATCTATGATCTGTGAGGTCTTTTAAATTATTTCCAAGAAGCACATAAACATAATTTGTGAAAAAAGTGAGAAAAGAGAAAATAAGATAATGATTATACTTCAAACAATTACTTTCTTCTGATATGATATGGGGATCTTGTAACTTGAGGAGGTCGTGTGAAAGTTAAGCTGCTGAATTGGCACAACTTGAATTGCTGAAACAAAGAAGCAAAGGCATGAGAGACTATATATTAGCTATTTGGAGAATAGTATAAATAGGAGATGTTTCTTTTGAGTCTGACGCTTCGTATTGTGGACTCTCTTGGATCAGACGTGATCGATGAGTCCGAGGGCTATAATCCCCATGAGTTTATAGAGGGAGATCGAGTTCTAGAAAGTGAGTGATAGTACCTTGTTGAGACTTTGGTGGGACATAGATTGCAACCCTAAAGCAAATCTATATCGTCACCATCATTTATGAGCAAGACGGGGTTGAAGCCAAAGATGAAAGTTAGGACAATTATAGATCACACATCGCAAGGTAATTACATGTGCCAACTTTCAAAAATAAAAAAAAAGAAAACCGACATGACATACACGGAACCCATACCTCAACAGAGCCGTAAGGATGCACAACACAATTTTCTTCTCCAAAATTAGAAGTACCTACATGTTCAAAATTCCAAACCATTTAATATTATATCGATTAGAAAGGCAACAAATCTCTAAAGCAAGATAAGAGGTAAAACCCCAAAAACATATAAAAGACGTGAATAATAAGAGAAACACTAACAACATAATCAAAAAAGTAGTAACTCAGGTGATGCCCTATACTAAAAACATAATCAACATAACCAAATCGGGCTCTAGCCCAGTAAAAGTTTATAGCGTTAAACGACCCAATACTAAATTAAACCGGGTAGCAAAATCGGTACGGTAAATTTTGAAATCTAAAAAAACTTAATTTGAACCGAAAAATGGTAATAACCGAGTTTTACGTTTTAGGGTGAATGAGAGAGTTTCATTCCAAAAATTCACTTCGCTTTTACTATATATGATGATATTTCTCAATCGGTTATTTTAATATATGTGAGATTATATAAACCGGAAACAGAATCGAGAATATACGTGGGATTATATAAACCGGAAACATAATCGAGAATTAAATTAAACTTAAATATCATATATAATATATGTACGATTTTTTTTCGAATTTTTTTTTTAGTATATATGATTGGTTATTTTAATATATGTGGGATTATATAAACCAAAAACAGAATCAAGAATTTTTTTTTAGTATATATGATTGGTTATTTTAATATATGTGGGATTATATAAACCGAAAACAGAATCGAGAATATACGTGGGATTATATAAACCGGAAACAGAATCGAGATTTTTTTTTAGTATATATGATTGGTTATTTTAATATATGTGGGATTATATAAACCGGAAACAGAATCGAGAATTTTTTTTAGTATATATGATTGGTTATTTTAATATATGTGGGATTATATAAACCGGAAACAGAAGCGAGAATATACGTGGGATTATATAAACCGGAAGCAGAATCGAGAATTTAATTAAACTTAATTTAAACCAATTAAAAGGATAGTAACGACTTTTTAAGCAGGGACAAGAGGATAATTAGCCACGCTGAAAATGAATGAGAGAGCTCTATCCCTAAATCTCATTTTGCCATATATTATATATGATTATCGATGATTATTCTAGCATTTATAAAAGAAAAAGTGACAAAATAAATACTATATAGCAAGAATTATTTGATGTTTCTTTCTTATACATCTATCCTATTATCCTCGCATATCAAATTCCATCTTTATTTGAATTATTTTTTAATTTATCATCCGGCAGATTTAGTAAATAAAAAAAAACAAAAATGGATAAAAGTAGGACTCGTGTAGTGTGTATGTAAATACGTAATCATTGCTCTGTGCTTGATATTATCGCTTTGCCACCACTGGAATCATCCCAAACAATTTGGATTTCAGATGAAGTCTCTCAAGTAATGATAGCTGAGATTTAATATCGGGTTGTCGCCGTGAACTGAATGTTATGTCAGAGACTTAAGATCTTTGTAATCATCTATTCGTTTTTCAGGTGACAGCTATTGAAACAGCCGTGAACTGAATGTTATGTCAGAAGCTAAGATCTTTGTATTCTCAATTTTGGTTTATCACTTTTGTCAAACATAAAAGTGGTATTTAACTTGAAATGAAGAATGTTTTTTGATTGTGTGCATCAGAAAAATAATTCCGGTCAAGTCCAGATTCAAGAAGGCAGAAAGCTGTCAACGTGAAGTGGCAAATGATAGGCAAGTAAGTTAGCTAACAATATAAAAAGTAGATTATATATACGCCACGAGTTTTATGTGTTGTATTTATTATATACGCAACTATTGCTCTATACTTTACCATTTCTTTATATTATCTCTGTTTCTCTCCGGTCTTTTGTTGAAGGCAAGTCCTTTTCTTTTTCTTCTCCGATTAGATCTCGTAATTGGGTAAATCTCAGTCAACTGTTTCTTCTGTTTTCCCTCCTAAATTTGTCAACTTTAATAATTTCGCCTCTTTTGGTTCGATTTCAGTTCAAGAACACGATGCTTTGCATCATTCACTGAGAAACTTGTTTGTTTCATCGTTGTTTCACTGTTAAATCTTGAGATTAGTTTGATACACTCATGTTTTCAGCTGTTCAAATCCGTTTGTTCTCTGATTTATTTTCGAGTCTTGACTTAAAAATTCATAATCTTGGTTTCACTCCACTGATTTGGATCTGCTGAAGCAGTTTCAAAGCTGACACTGTCTTATTGCTTGCACAGTTGTATGCATTGTACATGCAGATTGTGTCTTAAATCTTCTGATTTTCTTTTGCGATCTTCAGCACCCAGATTGTGGAAATTAATCTTGCAGGAATCTCAAAGGAAGACCCCTTAGCATGGAGTGCTCGATCAAGGATGACGTGACTCAAGTAAATCCAAATCTTTCAACTTTTTCTTTTCGTAATCAATTGCTTCATTGGAATGAACAAGTTCGAGGTTTCTCTGTTCGAGTTATGTACTTAGTTCCATGAGAATTCTTCTGTGTGTTTTTGCATTCTGTGACAGTTGATAGGTAACACCCCAATGGTGTATCTGAACAACATTGTAGATGGTTGTGTTGCTCGTATTGCGGCTAAGCTTGAGATGATGGAGCCTTGCTCTAGTGTCAAGGAGCGGTATATAATATATAGATATAACTTAACAAAAATCTATCTCTCTCTCTTTTTTTAGTTTGCTCCAAGACATATTTGTTCTTTTTGTTTTCTGAGAAACCTGTTGGTTATCTTTGATCTAATGATCTTCCGCTTCTTAGCATTGCTTATGGTATGATTAAAGATGCAGAAGAGAAGGGATTGATTACTCCCGGGAAGGTAGAACAATTAACTCATACATCCGTGCTTTTATTGTTCGGCACTAAAATCAAACTGAAACATAAATCTTGGTGATTTACTTCAGAGCACACTGATTGAACCCACTTCTGGTAACACCGGGATTGGTATAGCGTTTGTCGGGGCAGCTAGAGGTTACAAAGTTGTGCTCACAATGCCTGATACAATGAGCCTTGAGAGAAAAATCATTCTACTAGCATTAGGTGCAGAGGTTCACCTCACAGACACGAAGAAAGGCGTTAAAGGAATACTCGACAAAGCCGAAGAGATATTAAGCAAAACTCCAGATGGTATCATACTAAATCAATTCAAAAATCCTTCAAACCCTCAAGTATGGACTCTCCTTTGACATTCTGTTTCCCTTGATCTCTTTCTATATTTTCTTTTTTGTTAATCTAAACTCGTTTTCATGCAGACTCATTATGGAACCACGGGTCCCGAGATATGGAGAGACTCTGCAGGGGAAGTGGATATATTGGTTGCCGGTGTTGGGACTGGTGGAACGATTTCCGGATCAGGAAATTTCCTCAAGGAGAAGAATAAAGACTTTAAGGTACAAAGTTATAGATTTAAAGTCCAATTATATCTTGAGAAACATTAGTTATATACCCGGCTTTTCGAGCACTTACAGGTTTACGGGGTGGAACCTTCAGAAAGTCCGGTTCTCAGTGGAGGCGAACCGGGTGAGTTAGTTTCTCTCTTGCATTTAAGGTTTTAAACAATCATTCATTTGTGGAGTTTCTTGCTGCTGCTAAATCTCTTTCTTGATCACTTAACCATAAAATCCGGATACTGGTTTCAAGGTCCACATTTGATCCAAGGTATTGGGTCTGGCATCATCCCAGACAATCTGGATTTCAGCGTTCTTGATGAAGTTATTCAAGTAATGTAGCCTGCCATTTTATCGGTTTTGTCTTTATAAAACGCGATGAGATGTCAGAGAAAATCAAACTGAGATCTTTGTAATCCCCGATTCGGTTTCTCAGGTGACAAGCGTGGAGGCAATTGAAACAGCCAGACTTCTTGCCCTGAAAGAAGGATTACTGGTACAATCTCCGGTTCATTCGATTTAACAATTTTGTGTTGGTTTAAACCAGAAAACCAACGTTTCTGATAAATGTTATCGTCTGGCAGGTGGGAATATCTTCCGGAGCTGCTGCAGCCGCTGCGATTAAGGTGGCGAAGCGGCCAGAAAACGCCGGGAAACTCATAGTTGTAAGTAAAACAGAGTTATATAACTTACAACTCCAATTACACAAGTATAAAAATAAAAGCTTTTTGCCATAACCGGCCTTACTTAACCAAACATCAGACCGGATTTTAAAGAAATACTATCGGTTATTGTCTTGTTTTCAGGTGGTTTTCCCTAGCGGTGGGGAACGTTACTTAACGACTGAATTGTTCGACTCGGTGAGACGTGAAGCAGAGAATATGACATTCGAATGAGGCTAGTTATACACTACCTGGCTTGGTTCGGTTCGGTTTGGTAAAATATTACCACGATTTCGGTTTGACATTTACACTTTCTAGTCCTCTAGCCTATAAGCTGGGGTCTAAATAAATATTTTTATCACACATTATTAATTTTCTCCGAAAAGAAGAAATATAAGAAAAAAACAGTTATTGCTCAATCAAATTTAGTTTTCAAGTTCGAAGACATAATTATTCTATTGAGCACATAGAATCTCAACCCATACATATTACTACTAGACAATTTGGATTGTGGATTGTGGAAGAGGAAGAAGATGAAGAAGATCAGAGGACAAGAGACTAAAAACAAACACATTATAGATTTTATCTTTGAAATAAGTGTACTTCCTGAGCAAACCCTCTCTTTGAAACCCAACCTTGTCGATACTTTGTTTTGAGTTTGAACTAGGCCTGGGCATAAAACCCGACCCGACCGGACTCGAACCGACCCGACCCGAAAAACACGGTTCGGTTCGGGTTCGGTTCTTCGAAATAACCCGAACGGTTCTATTTCAAATTTGATTCGGGTTTCGGTTCGGGTCGGGTTTTACCCGAGACCCGTTCGGGTACCCGATAAACCCGAAAACATTTTATGTTCGAGATTTTTTTCGGGTTTTTCGGGTTTTTTATTCGGATTTTTTTTGGGGTTTTGGGGTTTTTTCGGATTTTCGGTTTTTTTCGGGTTTTCGGGTTTTTTCGGGTTTTTCATATATTTTTTCGGATTTTTTCGGATTTTTTTCGGGTTTTCGGGTAAAACCATACCCGAAATTTATTTCGGGTCCTTTTCGGGTCTAATTTAAAATCAAGGACCCGACTCGAACCCGAAAAGACCCGAACCCGAAAAGACCCGATCCGAACCGAAATTTTCCTGAGACCCAAATGGGTCCAATTCCCGGAACCCGAATGGACCCAAAACCCAAAAAACCCGACCCGACCCGAAGACCCGAATGCCCAAGCCTAGTTTGAACAAAGTCGTGGAACACTTGTGATACTGCGATTGACACTGCTCTTGTTGCTATTCCCTTTCCCCAATACTCATGAGATAATCCATACCCAATAATATTGGGCCAATATGCGCTTTGAATCTTCAAAATAAAATAAATATACAATTGTCTCCTTATATATATACTAGATAAGTATCCGCATATATGCGGGTTTGTAATTTAATATTTTATAACCCGTGAAAAAAATGAAAGACGATAAAATGAAAAACAAAATTAGATCACCCGTGAAAATATCTTATACATAAATTTAGAAACAAAGTTTACGATAAAATAAATATATACATTGAAAGAAAAATTTGGTGAATAGATGCAGTAAATAGTTGTGGATACGATTATTGGACTTTTATTTTTATTTTTGGTGTAATTGATATACTACCAAATTGTGGTTTATATAAAAGTGAGAAATTAGATTTTTTTTTCTTTTATGATCAATTTTCTTAATCTAAATGGAAAATTACGAAATATTTTTTCCTTACTATATTAATCTTGCCTTTTAGGATAAATTATAAATTAAAACTAATTTGATTAATATTTGCTTAAATTACACATGTCAAGATCTATATTAACTGTGACAAATGTCACGATCTCATGAGTTATAATTATCCTACGTGTCGCGCTCACGTTGAGGGATTCTGCTTTATATAATAAGATATATATATATTAGTAACTTTACATTTTCGAATTATGAAAGTGAAATTGAGAAACTATCAATTTGGTTATCTAGAGGTGAATAATGAGAATTCTTTTTCTATTTAGGATTGTATTCCATTTTAAGTTTGTGTTTTTTTTTAAGAATTACTAATTGTTCTTTCCTTTTTTAAAACTTTAGTTTTTATGATTGCAATCTATTGTTTAATTTCTTTATTCTAAACTGAAATATGTTTTTTTAAAATAAAATTTGGCTTTTATTCCTTTTCTTTTTTGGATTGTTATCTATTGTTTAATTTATTTATTCTAATTTAAAATATGGTTTTTTAAGTTTGACTTTTATTTATAATTTTTGTTTATTTCTTCTTAATCTAAATATAACTACTTTTTCATTTACTTTTTAGGATTAGGAATCGATTTAAAATCGTATATTAATAATTTTCTTTTTAAGTTTAGAGTATATTTATAATTTTCCTTTTTTAAGTTTGATCGTGGTTGTAGATTATAAACTTTTAAGTTTTCTTTTTTCACTTTCCTTACTTATACTTGTTTTTTTTTTGTAAGATTGCCTTTTTTAGTTTAAACTTTTTTAATATTTACTTTAATTCATTTTTACTAAAATTGCCTTTTTTATTTTAACATTTTTTAATATTTAATTTAATTCATTTTTATTTTTTAAATTAAATTGACACATGTCAAGATCTAAATTAACAATCCTGACAAATGTCACAATCTCGTGATTGAAAAATATCCTACGTGTCACACTCATGTCGAGGGATCCAACTTTATATAATAAGATAAGAGAACTAAAAGATGGAAGTATTTAAAAATTAGAAAGGTGTAGATCTTATTATATAGAGTTTCATTATGGTTGTATATTAATAATTTTCCTTTTTATATAGAGTTTAAGATTGCCTTTTTTAAGATTGCCTTTTTTAAGTTAAACATTTTTAATATTTACTTTAATTCTAATTTTTCTTTTTTATTATAAGTTTTCCTTTCCCTTTAACATTTTTATTATAATTTTAAACTTATTATTGTTTTTGGTCGTGTTTCCTTTTAACATTTTTATTATAATTTTAAACTTATTATTGTTATGGTCGTGTTTTATTCTTTTGGTCGTGATTATTATTTTTTTGGTCGTGAATGTTTTTTTTTTAAGTGGTTGTTTTATAAGTTTTCTTTTTTTAAGGTGTAGATCTTATTATTTGTTTTGGTCGTGTTTTATTCTTTTGATTGTGTTTATTATTGTTTTGGCTATTGTTATTTTTTTTAAGTGGTTATTTTATAAGTTTCCTTTTTTTAAGGTGTATATCTTTTTTTCTTTTTTTTCTTTTTTAAGATTGCCTTTTTTAAGTTAAACATTTTTAATATTTACTTTAATTCTAAGTTTTCTTTATTTATTCCTGTTTTTCTTTTTTTAAGATTGCATTTTTTAAGTTAAATATTTTTTAATATTTACTTTATTTCTTTTTTTTA
The DNA here is from genome assembly GCA_002933935.1 of Eutrema yunnanense. Lineage (NCBI taxonomy): Eukaryota > Viridiplantae > Streptophyta > Magnoliopsida > Brassicales > Brassicaceae > Eutrema > Eutrema yunnanense. The sequence continues at coordinate 394,119 of PKML01005336.1, read as the reverse complement.
CTTTGTTAATTAAATTGACACATGTCAAGATCTAAACTAACAACCGTGACAAATGTCACGATCTCGTGAGTTATAATTATCCTACGTGTTTTTCCTATATAGGGTAATTTAATATCTGAAACAAAATTGTAGAAAAAAAAAAAAAAATTCTAAGCAAGCCAACCTCATACTACAAGATTTACACGTCATTAAAATGATAAATCTCTTCAACAAAAAAAACAATAATGACAAAGCTCAATTCATTTGGACTAAAATGCTAGAAAATCATATTAAAAAAATTATTAATTGAATTTGAGAATATTTGAATTTATCCACTTTTTATTTGATTGATATTAATAAATTCATTTATCCACTTTTTATTGATTAATATTGATAAATGATTAACTTTAAGAGTTAATAATTGAGAATATTTGAATTTGATGAATTATTATTGGTTTATAGTCATGAAAAAATGTTTAGTGAAAGAGAAAATAATATATTTATGACTAAACATTGATTCTTTTGAAGAAAAAATTCAGAAAATCAAATTCTGAAGAGAGTAAAATTTAATCAAATAATTAAATTCTATTTAAATATTAATATATATTTTGTTTTGTTTGAAATACTCTTAGAGATTCTTAAAAAAAAAAAAAAGAGATCCTAATAGATGGAGATGCTCTTATGGCCTCGTAGTTATATAGTTGAAAATATTAAATGCTACATTTTGAACCTATGTCACAGTAATAAGGATACATTTACAAACCATGAAAATTGTAATGTATTTCCAATATATATCATCACAACAAAATCACTTGAAGTCACTGCACTCAAACAGAGATTCAATCAACCCATAAATAGCTAACTGTTTGATTTTTCTTATAAGAAAAACTAAAAATTTCAATTTTATAGTTTTTGAAATGTCCTGAAATTTAGTATATATGATATATCCAAATAGATCCAAATCATTGCCCCCTTAAAAACACTCATAGATGAAATTTGAACTAGATTTTCTCTATTAATAATACTTTACACTCTGTTTCTTATTCTGAAAAATTACCGTATATTGATTATTCAATATTCAAAACGCTGCGTTTCGGATTCCGAAGAAGGAGGTTTTTCTACTCCTGAGAAACCCTAATTGTTTAGCTTCCAAAGGCAGCAATTTGAAGGGAAATGTGGTCTTCGAGAACTCTCAAGTACATTTGCAGGCTACGACCTGAGCCAATTTATTCTTCATCGTCTCGTGCATATTCGCTCTACATCTCCGGCTCTCGCTGCGCCGGCGGTCCTCCAATTCCGTCGCTGCACCGATCCATCACCTCCACAGCGACGCTTCATGGATGGATGGATACGATCAAAGGTGTCTTCACAGGAAATAAGAATACTCCTTTGGAAGAATCTAATCTACCCGTTGAAGATTTCACTCTTCTCCGTAAGTCTCACATCTTCTCTATAGATGGAACTGTGTTTGCGCTTGAGAAATGGGCTGTTGATGCTGGATAAATTGGGTTTAGGATTCGCCGATGAATTGAAGAATGCTAAAAGGTTAGGGAAATTCAAGCAGTACATTGTGGGTCGAAGCAGCGAGGCCACCTTTGCAGACGCGTTTGAGAAACAAGAAGCCATTATTAGGTATCTCGGAGCTCTTGATGCTACAGGAGAGGTTGGTTTCTTTCTTAGCATATATATATATATATACACACTAGAGTCTAGCTATGGCTTGTTAATAGTTTGCAAAATCAAGCAGTTTGCTGGTATATGTTAGTCAATCTCTTGACTGTGGCACTAGGTTTCTTTATGTGTAGAATCTCAAAGCGAGTCAAAAGCAAGATGCCGCTAAACATTGCAAATGCACTATAACGGAAGTGGAGAATACGCTGGCCAAGTTTACCTGGGCCAGGCAAGCTCACAAGAAGATGACAGAGTTGAAAGAAGGAGGCAAACCGTTACCAAAGAATATGGGAGAGGTATTCCTCTGACCTTATATACTCATTTGCTTTTTAGACTTCAAACATTGCTTAGAGCTATTGAGATTGTGTATGGACACTCTCTCTTCTTCTTTTCGATCTACCTTATTTTTTATTTTGTTACTGTAAAAGTTGATTCTTCATCAAGTGTCTGCTCTATCTCCCATCCTCGAAACAAACTTTATGTTTCTACACTAAACTGATCTTCGGCTCAAAAACAGGCCCCTATTTTAACAAGAACTGGTTTGTAACTTGGTTGTTCTGCATGATTGGTTGGATTTGATGTTCAGTGGTTAGAAACGGGAGTTTTGCACTATGTCGGTTGTTAAGATATTCGTTTACATTCAGACAGATTATTGCCAGTTGGTTTATTCTTTACCTTTATGCGACACACATTTAGCTGATAACGAATTTGACACTAAAAATTTGTTTTGTTGGTCTATTGAAGCTGCAAAAAATGATGGGGACAACACCGATGGATCTGGCAAGAACGAACTTAGCCCAAAGTGGGCAGATCAGCCGCAATGCACTTTGTCCCTGTGGTTCCAAAAAGAGATATAAAAGGTAAACAACTTTGAAGAGCTTTCCCTTTCTTTTTTTTTGCCCATTACACAAAGCTTTGCAAGGATTTTTCCTTTTATTGTCGCATTGATTTATATTTTGCGTTTCTTCTTCTGATTCCTTGAAGATGTTGCGGGAAGGATTGAAGAAGCAGAAGTTGAACGTTAACATCCAGAGATGGACTCTGATCGATCATTTGTTGGAGTTTCTTTTTTGGTTAAGCTACTCCAAATTGGGGAGCTTTCTTTTGGCTCTTTATTGTCTTCATTTACTGTTTATTGGATTGCTTCTACAGACACAGAGAAAGATGAATTTTGTGTGCGACATTTAAGTAGAGGACGGTGAAATTCGTTTTCTTTGTAAGATTATTAAATAATTAGTTATTCTGATGGGTTTTTTTTTGTAGTTCAGAAGTCAGAACCTAAATAAAAGTTACAAGTACAAAGACAATAATAACTTTCCAAGTGAGTAGTAACAACTAAAACAAGTTCTGTTTTTTTTTCTTCTCCAGCAGCTACAACAAGCTTACAAGTCCTTTGTTACAATTGGCACCTGACACACACCCACCAGTCAAAGATTTTAAAATATTTGGTTACCTATTTTTTTTTTGTTTTTGTTCAATCCAGAGATAAATCTTACTTCAAAGTTCAAACCAAACAAAAAAGGCTTATCAAAATATCGAATGAGTTCCTTAATTAGTTAATTTGATAACAATGAGTTTTTTTTTTTGAACATTCAGGAGGCAAGATTTTAACTAGAATATAAGTAAAAGTGAATAAAAATGTTTGACCGTAAACTTTAAAGGGAATAAGAACGGAGGTCAATAGTTTACATCATCATCTCGATGAAAGCCAATCCAACAGCTACAAATTGATACATTACGTACATCAGTCAACAGTCAAAAGCAATCTTACGTCATAATCCAACGGTTACCTCTCAATTATTGATCTAACGGTCACAAATCAAAATCAGTCACGAAATAAGAATGAATGCTCTCTGTGTTTTTCTTTCTCCCTCCCATTTTTCCTGTAAAAGAAGTATCTTTCTCTCTTCTTTTCTTTCTCAGTCAGTGTTCCAAAAAAAAGAAGAAAGAGAAAAGCTTTCTCACATCTCATCTCTTCTTCTTCTTCCTGTTTCTTCAAGCATTCTGATACTTAGTTGTTTTTAACAGAGAACTAAGTTTCGATCACTATGGAACCACCACGAGATACGCCACCGGAGCAGACTCCATTTCCGTCGCGAACCGGAGTTCCTGAACGTTGGTTAGTTTCTTTCTTCCATTTTTACCTCTCTGGAACTGATCGTTGACTTGTAAAAGAAAAATCTCCCTCCCTCCCGTAACCGGATTGTTGATTTCTTCTTCATTCGTTATTTTTAATAGGGCTAAAGGTTTTAGAAGCACGGCGATAGATCTGGATTTAGGAGAACGTTTCATGAGTCAGGTTCGAGAGAGTGTTTCATCGGTTCTTGAATATGATGAGGAAATGAGGTTGAAGGAGGAGTCTGTGAGGAAACATGCTCTGGAGTTGCAGAAGAAGGAAGAGCGCCTGAGGATGGTTGAAGAGAGAGAGAGGAACCTTGAGGATTCCATAACTGAGCGGTTATGTGTATTACAGGAGAAAGAAAAGGAAGCAAATGTGATGAGATTCGTTTTTGAAAAAGTGGTTACTCAACTTAAAGAACAAGAGAAATTGCTTCAGGTTTCGATGATAAAGAAACATGAAGAGCTAATGAGAGAGCTTCAAGTGAGGAAGCAGGAACTTGAAGCGAGGGAGAATGAGCTTAGGTTGCTTAGTGAGACCATCAAAGAGAAATCGACTGAGCTGAAGAAGAAGGAAGACAAGTTTCAACTGAAACAAAAATCAGAAGCCAGAGAGATCGAAGTGAAGAGCAAGTTGCTTAAGCTAAAAGAGAAGGTGCTTGAAGAAAGAGAGAGAGTGCTCGAACAGAAGCAGACAGAGACTAGTAAGACACCCAGGCATGAATCTGAGCCTTCAGTGTTGGCAGACAATGGTAGAGATGCCGATTCTCATGTTCATATTGGAAAAAAGCGTAAACACGTCAGAGAACACAACCATGACGATGGAGGGAAGGATGAGATGCATCACATCAAAAGTGGCAAAAATGTCACCACAATAAACCCGAGAAAAGGGGAGACATGGGCCCTTTACAAAGACTGGACCAAGAGTTGGATCACTGACAAGGAGCAGCACGAGCCTCCTTACCGATACGACTTTGTTCAAGTCCAGACTGAGTTCGACAGTGATCAAGGCATTGGAGTGGCTTATCTAAGGAGAGTGGAGGGATTCACATCCGTATATAAACTTGCTGAGCAACATGGACTCATCAGAAGTTTGATATCATCTGATCAAATGCTTAGATTTTCGCACAGAGTTCCATCTTTCAAATTGACTGGAGATGAGACAGAAGGAGTCCCAGCTGGCTCTTTTGAGCTAGACATGGTGTGAGTTAACTCACAAGTCTGATGATGTTTTTTGTTTGCTTCAATCTGCTTAAGTATTTATATATGTAGAAGATGAAAGGAAGTGGATCTGTGTCTTTTTTGTTTTTGTCAAACATGCGCCTTTGTATTGATCAAACAGCAGGTACAATACAATGTATCACATTCGATCTCTTTGCCAAAACAGCTGTTTTTAGTATTTTTCCTAATTCCATTTCGAACCCTTTCTTTTCCCCAATTTTCCAAATCAACCCCTATAATTCTGAAACTGTATATTGTGAGCACCAAAATATCTCCCCACGAAGCAGAGACAAGAATTGTAATTGGGTTTCCACGATCGGAGGATTCTAGACGAAAATGGCGGTGCAGTGGCTTTTGGTGTGTCACGGGATGGTGACCTTAACGGTGGTCATCTCCTTCCTCTGCGGTCAATGGCCAATCTTCAAAGGCACACCTTTTCAATGGATTCACTACTTCCTCACTTTCGGCGCCTACGATTACTTACTGTTCTCTTCCTAGCACCTGATTGATTACTCTCCCATCGCTCGCCGTTTGATCTTGTTTCAATCTCTGATCGTGCTCTGTCGTGAATTGCAGGAGATTTGTCGGAGTGGTGTTTGGTTCCAAGGGTACGGACATGATTCTGTCTGTTGAACATTTCTGTTGCGAGCGTCCTAACCCGATACTGCAAGTGAGTTCCTTTTCGTTTTGTTTGATCTATTTAGGGAGCAGAGGAATCCGTAGCTAAGCGTTGTGGTCTAATACTCAAGCATATGATTGTTTCAGTTTTGAGTCCATCTTGTAAGAGGATCTTGAGTGGTTTATTCGTGGAACTGTTATATAATAGGAAAATGCTTACCCTGTGATTAACACCAGATTCCGAGTGGCTACTCTCTGTTGGTGTATATAGTTTGTGTTTAATTTTAGTTTTTCGAAATCTTTATTCAGTATCATATCTCCATAAAGAAGTTTCTACTCCATATTGTAGATCATATACATAGCAATTATCGGATCAACGTACTTCTTGACTGCAAAATATTCCTTCATCTATATACCTGGATATTATATTGGCGATGTTCACAAGTAAGACATGCTTCTTCTACTTTTTCAATAATTCAAGTCCTGAGAATGCAATCCAGTTTATCCTCTCAAATCATTGTATTTTTTCTTTTCTTTTGTAGGTACACGAGCTTTCTGGCCGTTATTATGGGTGTCATACTTTTCTTATTAACAAGCTTTTCTGATCCAGGTACCGTGAATGCTGCAAATGTTTCACACTACATTTCTGCTTACCCCTATGATGATATCATTTACTCTGAGAAAGAATGTTCTACATGTAAAATCCCAAAGTGAGTGCATTGACATCGTTTGGTAAACTAATTAAAGAACGTATTTTATTTTTGTTAGAAGTTTACTCTTTTTTGTTTTTTTCTCCTCCTTCAGGCCTGCAAGATCCAAGCATTGCAGCATATGCAACCGCTGTGTAGCCCGGTTTGACCATCATTGTGGGTGGATGGTTCGTACTTATACCCCCGAGCTCTATTCCTTCTTTCATATTCTCTACATTTCATATCGACATACTTGTTGATGTGAGCTTTCCTTTACCGGTTTCAGAATAACTGTATTGGAGAAAGAAATACCAGATATTTCGTGGCTTTCCTCTTTTGGTGAGCTTTCATTCTAAGACTGAACTACTCTCAAATATTGTCTTAAGTGTTTCCGAATCTTCATGTTTTAACACTCTTCTTTGAATATTACTTGGAAGATTCCATGCTGTGGCGTGTCCTCATCTTTTCTGTGTTTTTTTTTATGTTAAATATGTTCTTTAGTGATTTGTAGGCATTTCCTTCTTTGCTTGTACGGAACAATAGCCATTGGGTTTATTCTCGCCGGGAGAGTAAAAGAACTTCGTGTTGTACATATTTTAACAGGTACACATCAAACACGCCCTTGTTCTGTTAACAGTCATATCTTCCTAAATTTTAGTTTCAATGTTGTTGTTATCCCTTTGGATTCCTAATCTGGTCTCTCTTTCTCTTTTCTGCAGTTTATTACGGTGTAGATAATTCTTTCCGCAGCTTAGCTGTCCGAGTTTTACAGGCGAGTAAACCTAAGTAACTAACGATTCTCAATCTCTCAGGTCGCTCATATGTGTTCAAAAATCTAATAATATATCAAAAATGTTCAATGTCTTTGAAACAGTGGCTAGTTGGTACATACAACACCCAAATACTCCTAATGGTGTTTCTCGCCATTGTTTCTCTCCTCCTCGCTGGATTCTTCGCTTACCACTCAAAACTCTGCTTGACTAACACAACAACTAATGAGGTTTTTTTTAAAAAACCTTTTTTTTTGCGCCTCTGCGAATCAAGTCAAACCATATCTGCCACTCCTGCTAAATAACACTTTTGTGGGTTTGTTTGTTTTTCGATAGACATTTAAGTGGAGAGAGTACATAAGCTTGAGGAAGAAGCTCAGTGAAGCAAAGGCGAGCGCTGCGGCTCTCAAGGCAGGAATGCAATGTGAACCAAAGAAGCCATTAGCGAAACAGAAATGCTTAGGGCTTTGTGGAAGATCCGAGGCAGAGGCTAAAGCCGAAGAAGCTATAGCGAAACGGAATTTGTATGATAGAGGAAGTTTCCAGAACGTTTGTGAGATTGTTTTCCCTTTATCGTCAAGACCGTCTACTTCTTGCAAATCAAAACCTAAATCGGAATAGTTAAAGTCTTTGTATGTGTAGTTAGCCTAACTACTTTCAAGCTTTTGGTTGCTTTAGTGACAAGTTTATGTTCTTTGAGTTTTAATGCTGCTAAGAGTTTTACTTGTTACACATAATGATTGTTTTACATGATTAGAGATCTTATAAACGAAAATTCAGAAGCTGATCAGCTTGAGGAAAAAAAAAATACAATTTCTCAAAACTAATATATTTATGTATTGCAACCACAGCCACTATCAAAGCTCGAGAAGCTATTTTTTGTTTTTACAGATTTGAGCGTTTGTAAGCGATGTTAAAAGAGTTGCGAGTATGGAGCAGTTTTTTTGTAAGTTGTAAAACGTTACAATCTATAAACGCTGCGTTTACATTCAATTTGCGATTAATTAAAGAGTAATTGATTCTCTCCGCTGCAGAGAAGAGAAGAGAAGAAAATAAGAGAAACAAAGTCTACAAACAAAGTTTTGTGCAGTCAAAAGCCATCGCCACATAACAGAATATAATCTGGTAATTTCCACGGGAATCACCAAACTTAATAAGGTTCACTTTCTGGCATTACGCATATCTACACATAATCTCTGATCAAAGAAATATAATGCATTACCACTCAGATTGTGACTGTGCTCAGTCTAAGACTATGGTGCGACCTGGAATTGCTATCGGGTCAAGCTCCCAGTATCCTCCTTCACCTAGCCTTGTTCTCCTCTTCTGGTGACTGATAGCCGGAATCTGATGAGAAAACCGATTACTCATTTCCGCCTTCGGGATGTATATATAATCCTCATTTGACCCTTGGTTCCTCTGAGTCTTAGTTAAGTATTGTGATCTAGAGCCCTTAGCAGTCAAAGCCACCACCTTTGCCAACTCCTTGCCACCACAGTGATCCTCTACCACTTCTACAATGTCATGTTCTTCTTTGGTGCTATCGCAGTTCTTATACAGAGCCCAGATCTCACCTTTCCTTGGGTATACTTTGACCATGTTTTTCTTAGCGTCAACAGGATTGACCTGGTGTGAGAAGCTGGTGCGAGGAAGAAGGGTTTCGGCTATTTTGGGTTTCAATTTGAAAGCCCCACAGGACACAGGGCGAGTCACGGGTTCTGTAGATGGCGGATATAGTTCCATAGGGGTTACATGTAACATGAATTCAGGATTGGTGTTGATTTTCTTGATCTTCACATACTCTGTAGGCAGTCCCTTGTCATTGCTATAAATAGCCCAAATCTGATTAACTTTGAATTTGTCTTCAGCTCTCTGGTTCTTGAAGGCATTTCTTCGCGGTGTTTTGCAACTTGATGACACAGGAGTTGCCTCAGGGGAGTCATTAGTAGAACCATCCAACTGAGTTGGCAAATCATCCTGCTTGGACAGAGACGGTAATTCGCAATTGCGACCTTGTTTCTTCGAGCTTTCTCCTTCCTGAATCTCTGCTGGTTGGTGAATGCCATTGGGAGATTTTCTGATTCCCAAAGAACCCTTATCAGTTTTATTCGGGGTATTGCCTTGTTTAGCACTTTTCTTATCATCTCTTTGTTGGCTTGGAACTGTCTGAAGACGAGGAGATTTTCGCAGTTTGAAAACATCTGCGGCCTCACCATTCTTTCTGGACTCGTTTGGTGTGTTCTTTTCATCAACTTGACAAGAAGAAAAATCATGGCTTCTGCTGGTTCTGCCTTTGACTTCCCCAAGATTACTACTGCACCCACCATTATCATCATCATCAGATTTCCGACGTTTCCTTGAAGATGGAGCTGTCTCTGGAACAGCCTTGGCCTTCACTTCAACCTTGGGAGCTTCGGGATAAGGGCCATCAACTTTACCTTTCAGGGTCTCACTATCCATCTCCATATCAACTGCATCAACCTGAGATACATCTTTTGGTAATGCAGCAGTGTCCAGTTCATATGAGACAGCTGGAACACATTCTTTCTCCTTTCCGGTCATTTTGACTGCTGGAACTCTGTGAGAAAATCTAAGCATCTCTTTCGAAGTAAATTGAATCTGGCAAACTTCACGCTGTGGCTCCCAGTGAAATCGGGAAACAAATCCTTTAAGTTTTCCCAGATAGGCCACTCCGATCCCAACATCATCTTTATAATCATTCACAATTTCCACCAAGTCATACCTATATGGTAATTTATGCTTTTCTAGACTAGTGTTCCATTCCTCATTCCAATCTCGGAAAACAGCCCAAATTTCTCCTTTCCTTGGATGTATGGTAACAATCCTGTTGCAAAGCGAGGGATGCATCTGACCTGAAAAGATTGAGCGATCCTCAACTTCCTTTGTTTCCCCATTTTTGAACATTCCACAAGCAACTGGAATACTTTCATCATTCTTTTTCCGAACAGGCACAAGGCAGGTAATCCGCAGCTTGAACTCGGCATCCAGCACTTTCCTTACCCGAGCATATTTCCGGGGCATACCATCTCTAGGATCACAGATAGACCATACTTGATTGACAGCAAAATTTTCAGTTTTCCGTTCAGCTTCAAACACCTTGGACTCTGGATCAGGTATATCCAGGGTATTGGGATTTTCATTAGTTTTGTATCCATTTTCAACTTTATTAATCTTGCTCAACAAAGCTGCATCGGCTCCATTACCATCACAGCCTTCACTCTCTTTGTTTTTGGCTGACAATATGTCTCCATTTCCAGAATTCGCATTTTTCTTGGCTTTTCCTTTATAAGCATGTGAAGAAGCAGGAGAAACACCAGAATCAGCAAGTTCAGGTGACTTATTATCCTCAGCTGTTTGCTTCGTATCAGAATCAGACTCAAATTCACTAACTGGTTTTGTCTTTTTTGTTGGAGGGCTTACAAAATCACAATTGCTTCCCCCCTCTGCATAAGAAACCTGCGGCTTTTTCCTCGACGACTTCCTATTCCTATCTGCTTTAGCACAATCAACATCAGAGCCATCAACCTCAAAACTCTTAGAGGATTCCTTAACAGATTTTCTCCTTTTTTTGGCTGCCTGATTCTTCTTTGGAGCTGATAAATCAGGCATTGACTTTGCTCCACTAGGCTCTGCTTCGTCTACTTCAGGTTGCGGCTTAATTACATCAGGTTTAGGTACTTTAGCAGAATTATTTGTAACTGTCTCACCTTTCTGGGGGTTTTCTCCTGCACCGTCATTCTCTGAACAGCCCTCATCTTTCTTGCGTTTCCTATCACCAGCACCTCTTTTCTGAGTTGCTTGTTTCTTCTTGTTGAGTTTCCCTCCGACTGTCTCATTTTTATCCATCTCAGCTGCTGAACTTTCTGATTCTGCTCCTGTAGAAGCATTCTGCCGAGATGTATTATACATCCCTTGATCTCGAAATTGTTTTACACCAGCGGTTGAACTATTAGGTGGCACCTCATCACACCCGATGTTGCAGGCGATGTAAGAGTTCTGGCAAGTAGAACAGTGCATAACTTTGTTCATATAAAGTTTCAAGTGTTTATACCTATTGCCACAGTTTTTGCAACACGTCCAGAACGTGTATCCACTTGCAAAATTCTCTGCAGCATTGTTTGCAGCTGAATACTGGCGAGCAGAGTTTGCAGCTGAATTCTGGCGAGCAGAGTTTGCAGCTGAATACTGGCGAGCAGAGTTTGCTTTTGACTGTTTAGCAAGCATTAAATGGGATCTGTATCTGACATCATACAGAGACCGTTTTGTCTGATCAGAAAGAATTCTTGTTGCCTCCCCAACCAACTTGAAAGCAGCCTCTGCACCAGCAAGATTGTTCTTGTCTGGATGGAGAAGCAGCGCGAGCTTTCTGTATTGCTTCTTGATTGTGTGGGCATCAGCAAAAGGCTGAAGCTGAAGGATACCATACCAATTGTCAAGCCCCTTGATTTTCTTATCTGCAGAAAAATGCACATCACATATGGCTGTCATCTTCAGTATGTTTTCGAGATTGGGGAAGAGTCTTTGAGCCGTCGTAACAAATTTATGAGCTCCAACAAAATCACCAGCACTCATCTTTTCCTCTGCTAGTTTTTTCGCCCTCGCAGCCTCTTCTTTGTTGCAATCCATTGCAGCGATGAACCTCTTAAAATCAAACCTCCCCAATCAGCTAAGGATGTCAGGGGAACCGAGAACTCATAGTCCCTGCATACAGAAAGTCCAGTGCACAGTATAGACCTATTAGTTCCTAATGCTAGTCCATCACTGTAAAACTCAGTGTAAGCAAAACTCTGCTAAGTGCTTACAATTTGAGAGACAAGAATTGTGAACAATGCAAACATCCTTCATCTCATAACGAAATCCAATAGGCTTGAAAATGTGGACAGAGAGGAGATAAGCCTGCAAACCCAAAAACAAGAAATAGCTAGATGAGATTCATTAACAAAGTCCCAAACTACAATCGGAATCAAACCTAACAATAGCGAAACGAAATGCAATTAAATAGAAACTAAATACTAGTATGAGAAATGAAATCGTAGGGACGATTGGTCTACTCGGAAACACAAAATCAATGGTGAATCGCAGGAAACCGAACTCTTATGATCTAAAAACACTACATCCCCAGAAACAATTTTAGCAAATCGAAAGCACAGATCAAATGTGAATGCATGTGTAAGTTCCGATCAAAACGAGGCAAGCAACGAAAACAAAACCATGCGAAGAGGGAGAAACTAAACCCTAGAATAATGGGGGAAAAACCCAGAATCCGTAAACATACCCAGAAGCTCCAAGTGCACGAGGAGACGAAACGAAATTTAGTGTATGGAACCACAATAAAAATCAGAACCCTAAATTTGAATGGAGTCGGGGCAAAAGCGAAGCGATGAACGGAGAGGGAAATGAAAAATTGAAAGGAGGGAAAATGATTTTATTTTATTTTCTTCTAATATTTCCAAGGTAACCCTACCTAGCTTTAGACCATCTCCAATGATAAATCCCTCTTATGGGTTCTTACCCATTTTTTATTTATAAATTTTGATTACTTGATATTTTAGAACTTCTTTAGGAATCTTTTATTTTTTACTCCTCCAATAGTTGAACCTCATTAAGGGTTTTTAAAAATAAATATTTTGATAATTATTTTTTTAAGTATAATTTATTTTATAAAAAATTATAAACATACTATATTTCATAAAACAAAAATTATATTGCATCTCAGAGATAGAGAGCAGACATGAACATGAAATTGGTATTAACATGAATATTGCTATATTAACATGAATATACCATCTATTCTATTAGATACATATGGTTACAACACAAATTCAGCAATCAATGATATAACAAAGAGTAAGGAAGATGAATTACCTTGTTTCATTGCTGAAAAGGAATCAGTGGGATCCTGTATGAGCATCTGTCGTTGTTTCCCCATTTAACCTCACAAAAAACAGAAAAACATGATCAAATTCTTCAACAAAGAAGCAAAAACAGAGCATATTCAAGCAGACATATAAATTAAATCTTTCAATCATGCAAAAAAACCAAAAACTTAGCAAATGCGATCAAAAACTTAATTTATCAAAACTATGGACCATACTAATAGACCAAAAAGAACCAAAAACTTAAGATGCCACAATGTATGCATCAAAACTATGGACCATACTAATGGAATCAAACAATCTATGCCTAAAATCGTTTCAGTACCTTGACCCTAATTTTTCTCAAATCACAGAACCGTAATTTCGATCTCAATAACCAATCATTTATCAACATCTACAAAGAATATCAGATAGATTCGTACCTTCACAAAGAGATTGGAGAATCTTTCAAAAATAACTCCCCGATTTTGTTTTCAAACACTCCGATTTGGTGAAAGAAACTCTCCGATTCTCTGACCCAAACTCGCCGATGGTGACCAGCGACGGTCGAGATGGCGAACAATCGGAGATCCATAATGTTCGACTCATTCCTCCGCTCAAATAAAAAAATCCCCCAAATCGCTTTCGATTTCGTCTTCGGCGACACAAACGAAGAAGCAGAGAACAAGTCGAGGAAAGAGAACGTCAAATATCGCCAAAAAATTGCATATTAACATTCTTTCCGCCAATCACCAACTTACACGTGGCGCTAAGGACCGATCGATCCTTAAAATCCTTATTTAATGATCGGTCCTAAACTCTTAAACCATTTTTGATTTATTTTTAATCCTAATTACTCTAAGAACCTCACTCTAAAACCCCCTTTGGAAATGCTCTTACACCTTGAAAATTGAAAAGCTTTTACGGCACCCAAGATTTTGCAAAAAATGAAATTTGACAATTATAATTTGTCATCCATTATTTTCCTCTTTTTATATATATTTCGAATTTCCAAACTGTAATTTACTATGAAGATAATAAACCTTAGCAGTTTTTTGTTTTTATTTACTATAGAGAGAGTTTAAAAAATAAAATAAAACTTGAATCACCCATTCTATATACTAAGCTTCCTTGACAATGTGAGAATTTTGCACAAGAAGATGATACAATCAAAGACCTACCACATTAACAGTCATATAACTACGGTTATCTTGACACTTAGATAGTAACACTTCATTAATTAGTAATCCCTCTGATTTGAGTGGAAGCTTTTCTTCAGTTCCCTCTCCTCTGATATGTGTAGATGACTGGAGGATGCTTCGACTTGGATGTTTCGTTGATGGAATGAACATCAGATGACATAACTGGCAAAGTCAAACCTGAAACTCCAATAATAAACCCATTACATAACTATAAAGAAGGGGAAGGAGATAAGAAAGCTTACCAAGATTCTCCTCCTCACCATTATGCTTCACAAGCACAGTTTTCGTCTGCACCAACTGTTTCTTCTTCAACTCAGCTTGTGGATTTGATGCAGCAGAGGTGTCATGCTCCACAGAGCAACGAACTAGAGGGGTTGAGCTTTCTCTTTCAACCATGAGCTTCGCTATGAGCTCCCCTGGGAGATCTATTTCAAGCTTATAATCTGCCACAAGTTCAAGTATAGCTCTCAATCTTCCAGCATCATTGTCTTTACCCTACAAGAAGAACCAAACATAGATTGCTCATCTCTAAATTATTCAGTGACTAATCAATTACAAGATCAGGTGAGTAAACAAAAGTGTTAAACCTGGGGGGATTCAGTGGATCTATTTTCCAGGACAGACCGTCTGAAATTGATGATCTCTTTCTCTAAGAGCTCTGAGGGTGAGAATGATAACTCTTTATTAAGCTTAAACAAACATATAAGCCGGACTGCAGGAATATATTGGCTTTTCTTGATGAGCTCTCTAACAAACTCTGCAAATGATAAAGAGTTAACCTTACTTCATAAGTCTTTTTTATGTATCAGAAACCTCTTAGTAAAATGTGTTTTTGAAGATCTCATTGCTACAAAACTAACCTCGGATCTTAGGGTTGAGACTCAGGTAGTTAAAGAGTCTTGGAGCCTGTTCGTATTGAGCAATAGACGAAGCAAGTAGAGCAGTTTCTTCTTCATTGATCAGTGTCTTCAATCCATATGCCACAATGAACAGAAGAAAGGCCAAGGCCTCGAGGGTTGATTTTGGAGCTTCGATAGTTATGTTCTCTTTCCACAGAGTTGCCACTTCTGCGGCCTTGAGCTGCAGTTGAGACTTGTCCGGTCGTTGAGTTTTGGCGAGCTCGTCCGATTGTTGAATTTTGGCGAGCTCCTCAAAAAGAAGAGCCAAAATCTCCGAGAACGAGTCCTGTAAATCTGATCCTTCTCTAATTTCTTCCTGCACTAGTTCCAAAACAAATTCTGCTGGATTAGGTGAAGCTCTAAGAAAGCTGGAGACTTCATGGCGCGTAAGAGAAGCTGAGATCCCATGAAGCATGAGAGTATCTTCATCAACAGGTTCAGTTTCTCCTGCATTTTGTTGGCTGGTGTTATTGATAGGTGCTGCAGTTGGCTGCTTCTCACGCTTAACAAGCACATTGCTCATTTGTCTCAACTGTTTCATTAACTCAATTTCTCTTTGAATTTCCCCCAATTCTTTGGATTTCAAGTTAAGCTGTTCACCAGAGATCGTTATCAGATTGTTTAATGCTTGGAATCTCTTTTCTTTCACCTCAAGGTCAATTTTGAAGCGATTGCTTGATTCTCCAACACGTTCCAACTCCATCTCTTTAGAAACTAGCTCCACTGACTTTATCTCAAGCAGTCTCCCTTGAGACTCCAGCTGCCTGCCAGATTCTTCAATTTTGGAAAGAATCAGTACCAAATCTTTCTTCTTGCTATCTGTCTCCTCTTCCATTCTTCTCTTAAGCTGAACGAGATTCTTTTCCTCCGACTCTATCTGGTTCTTAAGCAGATCTAATTCCTTTTCTTTACCTTCAATCTCCTGCCTAAACCTTTCAGACCTTACATTCAAATCAATTGCTTCAGTCTCTGCTGCTTTAATCTCTTTAGCCCTTTCTTCCATTTCAGAGGAGCTTCTGCAAATAGTCTCCAAAATCTCCTTGTGTCTCTTCTCTTTAGCAACAAGCTCACTGGCTTTTTGCTCAATCAGCTTTTGGATTTCCCGCGATTCTTCGGATTTCGAGTCAATGGTTTTACCACAAACTGTTATCTGATGGTTTAGTGATTGTACCTTGTTTTCTTTCAGCTCAAGGTCAGAATTGGAACGCCTGATTGATTCCCTCACACGTTCCAACTGTCTCTCCTTAGATACTAGCTCCGATGACCGAATCTTAAGCAGCCTCTGTTGAGCCTCTAGTTGCTCATCGACCGTCACCAACTGTTTTTCTTTTAACTCGATCTCTGTCTGAATCCTTGCCGACTCATTTCTCTTTGACCTCAGTTCTTGGGTGCATTCTTCCACCAATTTCTTTAAATCACCAGCTTCAGTCTTTTCTTCCTCGAAATTTCTAACTCTTTTATCAAGGTCTGAGCTCAAACTTTGCAGTTCCTTCTCCTTAAACTCTAGCTCTCGAGACTTCTTGATAGAATTGGCTTCAACCATCTCATTATGTTTGTGTACAACCTTCAACTGACGGGTGCAGAACAAAATTCCAGAGGCATCAGCTTTGAGTTTCTCCATTGATTTGCGGAGATTTTGTCTTTCCAACACAGTGAGTTCTTCTTCATAACTAGTTTTCTCCATGGCAGCAGAGAGCAACTAAGAAAACAATTAACAGTCAACAAACCCCACGCACGCCTCAAAGAAGAAACGAATATTTTAGATCTAAGCAAAAGAAATCTCCAGAAATGCGCACATTGTTGCAAAATCGACCACACCAAAAAAACCCTAGTTCTAAGTAACAAAATCCATTGCGTCTAAAAACGTAAAAATAAGGTCAAACTGAAGTAAGAGTTAAAACCAACTCACACAGGAGACGATCACTAGAACAATCAATAACTAAAAAAATGCTCCAACTGGTTGTGGTTGTCTTCCAGTAACAAAAAAACAAAGGCTGCAACCGGTTGTTTACAAAGTAACAAGATGAATAAAAATTATTAGAAAAAATATAGAGGAATAATTTTCAATTTATTACTTTCCTTATTAGTGGAGGAAAGTTTTTCTTAGGCTTCAACTGGTTGTCTTCCAAAGTAACAAGATGAATAAAAATTAGTAGAAAAAATATAGAGGAATAATTTTCAACTTGTTACTCTCCTTATTAATAGAGGAAAGTTTTCCTTAATTTTCTCTTCTTTGTTCATCTAACTACCGTGGAATGAATTGGAAAAATAGATTCCTCTCAAGTTTCATTTTCAACCTAAATGGTAAAATTTTAGAGGAATCTATTTTTCTTCTGATTTTTTTTCTCTAAATGTACAACCAGTTGCAGCAAAAGATGAATAAAAATGAGTAGAAAAAATATAGAGGAATAATTTTTAACTTGTTACTCTCATTATTAGTGGAGGAAAGTTTTTTTTAATTTTCTCTTCTTTGTTCATCTAACTAACGTGGAATGAATTGGAAAAATAGATTCTTCTCAAGTTTCATTTTCAACCTAAATGATACTCCCTCTGTTTCAAAAAGAATGTCATTCTGACAATTTTCACACAAATTAAGAAAACTTATAAAAATTCTATTTTACCCTTTATTAATACACTAAAAAAAATTCTCGTTCTAATTAATACATTTAAACACTAGGGTTAAAACTGGATTTTTAATAAAAAAATTGCATTGAAAATACAAAATGACACTCTTTTTGTAACAAAAAAAACTGCTAGAATGATATTCTTTTTAAAACGGAGGGAGTAAAATTTTAGAGAAATCTATTTTTCCAATGAACCAGTTAGAAGAGGAATAAGACGAAGATAAAATGGAGGGAGAGTTACAATTAAAACAAATAAGTAAAAGAGCTTTTTAATGACCGTCGGATTGAATGTAACAACTGCCGTTGGATTAAGCTGTCGTTTGTTTCTCTGACGGATCCTGCTCTTCATGTTGTAGCCGTTTCGATAGTTTGGCTTAATGGGCTTATTATTAAGAATAGATACAGGCTTTGTTGGGCTTTCATCCAACACCTTTTTCTCATAATTTTAATACGTAAATAAGAAGAATAAATGATTTTGTTTTCCCGTTTTCTGATATTGTAGCCGTTTTTTAATATTATTTTTATACGTAAATAAGAATATATATACTTATTTGTGTAGTGATTTGCTTAGGTGTCGCGTTCACAGCGAGTTTCGGCTGCGGAATGACGTTTATACCCTTTTTTAAAATCGATGGCTTATGTGTTGTATTCTTATTCGTCTAGCTTTGATGATGTGTACGAATCACTTAAATTATACTAATTTTCGACCAATTTTCAATTTTATGGTTATCTATATACAAAACCGCCAAGGTTAATGACGGTTTATAGTATATTAAACCGTAAACGTTAGGGATTTTTTTGGTCTCTTTTAAATGGAAAAATACTAATAAATTCTACTTCCTCTTTCTTTTGATATACACAAATATTCTAAATTTCATAATTATACGATAATAATAAAAGGAAATTTAAGTATATATCATATATATGATTAACGATAATGTTAAATTTATTTTTTTGGGTCTCTTTTAAATGGAAAACTACTAATAAATTATACTTCCTCTTTCTTTTGATATACACAAATTCAATTGGATATAAAATAGGAAAGACTTAACGATAATGTTTAAGTTCAATTAAAATAGAAAAATCCTAATATATTGACAGTAATTCATTAAATTAATGTTAAACAAATCTTACGATATTGACAAAATTATATACTTTCTATTATCATAATCATAAACATAGAAAATTAATTCATTCTATGATTTGGAAATACTAGCTTCAAAGCAACCGACGTATAAATAATTTGAAATGTAATTTTAATTAGTTATAGTTTTGGGCTGTCAAAGCAAATTAATCATAATTTTTCTATATATTGGGATATCCCATAATTTTGGTAAATAATTGAGAAAAATGGCTAAAATTTCTCTTACTATATAATTTATTATATAGTAAGTATACATATAATTTCTTTGTGATAATGAATCATTCTCTGGTCATACTATTACACGTTTTTGCTCTTTCCTTTTTAGCCTAAGACAAAGTTGTTCTGATTAGGAACAACATCATATCTCTTTTTACCACATCGAAACTTATTTCCGTCAAGTCTCTTAACATTAACTAATTTTGCAAACCTAACCGCATCAGCAAAGAAAAAAAATCAAAACTATATATACAACTTAGATTTCAAAAAAAAAACTCTTAAAACAAAATATAACATCGGATAATAAGGAATCAACACGCGAACGTAAAGTTTTTAAAATATATCAAAAATACATACAACAAATTACCAAAACATTAATATGTAATAAAAATATGATTAATACATAAAACAAATTAGGGAGAAAGATTACTCTTTTTAAGATAAATATATATTTATAAAGAAAAAATTGAAAAAAAAAAAATATCATGTATAAAACACATGATGAATATACATAAAAACAATTATTTGAAATAATAAGTTAATCAAACATATTAGCCCGCGCCAGGCGCGGGCCCGATCACTAGTAAAAACTGCAAACACTTGTAAATTATTATTTTAAAGAAATATATGAGGCATATTGTTCAATACTCTAAAAAAAATAAAACGAAAGAAAAGAATAAATAAAATTGTTCAGATAGAGAAAAGAATAAATAAATAAACGAGCGAGCGAGTAATATTTTAGTTTGACTTTTAATTATGTTTAAAACCACATGGTTGTGTTGTGTCATTCAATCGAAGACTGGCAATTGTAAAGGTGACTTTAACCAAGTGAACTTTCTTGCTTAGAGTGGCAAGCCCTATCACTTTTCCATCAAGCTTACCATAAACAACGAATAACATTATTAATCTTTACTTCAAAACGGACAATGTTTTTGGTCCACAAAACAAGTCTCTACGCAAAAGAGTTTTAAGCAGATACCAGGAGATTAAACCAGGGAGAAACTTAGCCTAAGACCTACCATAACCATGAGCACGAGCTATATACTTTGGTTCCTACTAAGCCTCAAGACATATAGAGCAACATTAGGATCTAGTTCAACTAGGGTTTGACCTCAGGTTTAGGAACTTGAAGAGTCACACTTGAAAGTTGAGCGGAAGCCAGATTAGAGGAATTAGCTTGTGGATTTGATGCAGCAGAGGTGTGATGCCTCACAGAGCAATGAACTAGAGGGGTTGAATTTTCTCTTTGAATCATGAGCTTGGCGATGAGGTCCCCTGGGAGATTGATTTCGAGCTTATAATCTGCCACAAGTTCAAGTACAGCTCTCAATCTTCCAGCGTCATTGTCTTTACCCTAAAAGAAGAACCAAACATAGATTGATTATCTCTGAATCAGCAACCAATAAAACAAGATCAGGCTAGTGAACAAATGTGTTAAACCTGAGAGGATTCAGCTGGTCTCCTTTCCAAGGCAGACCGTCGTAAATCCATGATCTCTTTCGTTAAGAGATGCGAGGCTGGGAAGTCTTTATCAAGCTTAAAAGGACATATAAGCTGGACTGCGGGAATATACTGGCGTTTCGTGATGAGATATTCAACAATCGCTGCAAAAGATAAAGAGTTAAACCCTTACTTTACAAGTCTTTTGTGTATGAGAAAATTTTATAGAAGAATGTGATGTTGTAGGTCTGATGGCTACAAAACTAACCTGTAATGTCAAGCTTGAGAGAGTTAAAGAGTGTTGGAGCATGTTCGTATTGAGCAATGGACGAAGCAAGTAGAGCAGTTTCTTCTTGATTGATCAATTCCTCTAATCCATATGCCACGATGAACAGAAGAAAGGCCAAGGCCTCGAGAGATGATTTTGGAGCTTCGATTGTTATCTTCCTTTTCCAAAGAGTTGCCACTTGTGTGGCCTTGGACTGCAGTTCAGGCTCGTCTTCTCTCTGAATTTTTGCAAGCTCCTCAAAAAGAAGTACCCAATTCTCTACCAATGAGTCAGGTAAGTCCACTTCTTCTCTAATTTCTCCCTGCACTAGTTCCAAAATAAATTCTGCTGGGTTAGGTGAACCTCCAAGAACACTAGAGACTTCATGGCGCTCAAGAATAGTTAAGTCTCCATGATGCATGAGAGCATCTTCAATAACCACTTCAGTTTCTGTTGCATTATGTTGGCTGGTGTCACTGATAGGTGCTGACGCCGGATGCTGCTCATGCTTAACAAGCAAAGTGCTCATTTGTCTCAACTGTTTTTTTAACTCGAGTTCTCTTTGAATATTCTTCATTGCCTCCACTTGACCTCTTCTTGAACTCAGTTCCGTTGTACAATCTTGGATCGATTTCCTAAGCTGAACGAGTTTGCTTTCATCTGAATTGATCTGATTCTTAAGCCGATCTAGTTCATTTTCTCTATCTTCAACCTCTCTCCTAAACCTTTGGGACTTTACATTTAAATCCCTTGTCCCAGTCTCTGCTGATTCCATTTCAGAGGAACTTCTGCAAATAGCCTCCAAAATCTCCTTATGTCGCTTCTCTTCAGCAAGTTCCTGGATCAACAGAGTCAATGAATCATGTTGCTTATGCATGACACAAAGTTCACTTGTTTGTTCCTCAATCAGCTTTTGGATTTCTCCCAATTCTTTTGATTTCAAGTCAAGCTGTTCAGCAGAGATGGTTATCAGATTATTTAATGCTAGGATCCTATTTTCTTTCACCCCAAGGTCAAAATTGGAGCGCTTGCTTGATTCTATAACACATTCCAACTCCTTCTCTTTAGAAAGTAGCTCTAACGACTTCATCTCGAGCTGTCTCTGTTGAGACTCCAGTTGCTCATCCACCACCACGAGCTTATTGCCAGATTCTTCAATCTTGTTGAGAATCAGTACCAAATTTTGCTTCTTGCTATCTGTCTCCTCTTCTATTTTTCTCTTTAGCTGAACGAGTTTCTTTTCCTCTGACTCTATCTGATTCTTAAGGAGATCTAGTTCCTTTTCTTTACCTTCAGTCTCCTGCCTAAGCCTGTCAGATCTTACATTCAAATCACTTGCTCTGGTCTCTGCAGCTTTCACCTCTTTAGCCTTTTCTTCCATTTCAGAGGAGCTTCTGCTAATCGTCTCCGAAATCTCTTTATGTCTATTCTCTTTAGTAACAATCTCTTCAGAAAGTTCGTGGATAAAGAGCTTGAACAAATCACGCTGACTATTCATGACAAGAAGCTCACTGGTTTGTTGCTCAATCAGCTTTTGGATGCCCCCCAAATGTTTGGATTTCGAGTCAATTTCTTGAACACAAACTGTTATACAGTTGTTTAGTGATTGTACCTTGTTTTCTTTCAGCTCGAGGTCAGAATTGGAAAGTTTGATGGATTCTCTCACACGTTCCAATTCTCTCTCTTTAGATTCTAGCTCCGATGACTGAATCTCATGCAGTCTCCGTTGAGACTCTAGTTGCTCATCGACCAACACAAGCTGCTTCCCAGCTTGTTTGATTTGGTTAAGAATCATCGCCAAATCTTTATTCTTTCTATATGTCTCCTCTTCCATTTCTTTCTTGCGAATTTGAACCTTACCAGCCTCACTGCAAAGCCTCCGAAGTTCAGCTAGATATTGTGCCAACTGTTTTTTCTTGGACTCGATCTCTCTCTGAATCCTTGTTGATGTGTCCAGCTTCGCCGTCAATTCATTTCTCTTTGTCCTCAGTTCTTCCGTGCATTCTTCCACCAATTTCTTTAAATCACCAGCTTCAGTCTTTTCTTTCTCGAAATTTCTAACCCTTTTATCAAGGTCTGAGCTCAAACTTTGCAGCTCCTTCTCCTTTAGCTCTAGCTCTCGAGACCTCTTGTTAATATTGGCTTCAAAAATCTTACCCCTTTTATCAAGGTCTGAGCTCAAACTTTGCAGCTCCTTGTCCTTAAACTCTAGCTCTCGAGACCTCTTGATAGAATTGGCTTCAACCATCTCATTATGTTTGTGTACAACCTTCAACTGACGGGTGCAGAACAAAATTCCAGAGGCATCAGCTTTATGTTTCTCCATTGATTTGCGGAGATTTTGTCTTTCCAACACAGTGAGTTCTTCATAAATAGTCTTCTCCATTGCAGCAGAGAGCAAATAAGAAATCAATCAACAGTGAACAACCCCACACACGCCTCGAAGAAGAAGACTATCTGAAATTTCAACGTTACAAATCTGCAAACCTGAATCATAAAAAGGAAATAAATAAATAAAAAACGAGATGAGATTTTATATCAGGAACACTAAAGTACCCAGGAAATCAAATCGAGTGGTAAAATGCAGGAAATCTCCAGAAATGCACACATTGTTACAAAATCGACCACACAGATCAAATAAGAAAGGTTTTATTGAGCTTGAGAAGGCAGACAGCGGAAAATCAAGGCAAAGGTGAAGAAAAAAACCCTAGTTCTCTAAGTAGCGAAAATCTTTGCGTCTAACAAGATAAAAAAAAGTCTCAAACTGAAGTAAGAACTAGAACCAACTCACCCAGGAGACGATCAGAAGAACAATATTTTTTTTTTTTTTTTTCAGTTTTTCTTCTTCTGCAAGAGGAAGAAGACGAAGAGAAAATGGAGGGAGATTGACTACAGACAAGTAAAAGAGAAAGAAAAAAAAGTTTTTTTAATGACCGTCGGATCAAGTGAAATAACAGCCGTTAGATTTAAACTGACGGATCCTGCCTGATGTTGATCTTGTACCCGTTTCGATTGGAAAGTTTGGCTTGATGGGCTTATTATTAAGAAGAGATAAAGGCTTTGTTGGGCTTTCAACCAACACTTTTTCTGATAATTTTAATACTTAAATACGAATAAATGATTTTTTTGAAAAGATGTTTATTGTCAAACTGCAAACACTAAAACGGATAGTGTATCTTCAAAAAATGCTCCTTATGCAGGTAGAGCCAGAGAGAGCCAAAGATCTCATGAGATACATCCTCTGTATTGTACTTGGCTCCTACTAGCCTTTCAGACACCTAACTTTGAGACCTCTCAGGTTTACGAACCCGAAGATCCTCCCTAACAGCCATATTAGAGGTTGATGGGTGGGGCATGATTTTGATTGCGTTGGCCTTCATCTTTTTCTTTTTCAAATCATGCATAAACTTCTCAGCAGATGTATATAAATATATTTTTCTTTAACTCTACTTGAGTTCTCAATAAAAATTTACACTAAAAATGTCGTTTTAAACATGAAACTAAGCGTTCGTTGTTTCTTGTACCACAAGGAAACCTGTATCAATAAAAGTATCAAACAGTCAATGCCAAGTCTGGCTCGCAGCAAACAGAAGTCTGCGAAGGGCTTTTAGTTGAATCTCTCAGACCCGAAGAATCTATCTTCCTTGAAACCATAAAGCCGAGCTGGAATCTGAAGTTGAAGACTCCAGCTAATGCAGAATCAAGCCTTGACCCGAATCACGAAAGAGCCTGTGAGCACATAAGAAGGATAGTCACCGAACCGCAGCAACTTAAAATCACAGGTAATACAGTTTTTGAAAGATGGTTGGTGAGTTTTTAGGACCCACTTAACACGTGACCAAACTCTAGTCATTCAACAAAGGCCAGAGTTAAGATATTTTTTGGTACTAAACCAATAATCAGTTTGCTTGCAACCAAAACAAGCAAGGTTTTTAATCTTTCTTCTCTCCGAATGTAAGTGAAGGAATAAGATTTTTCAAAAAGGATAAAGGTAGGTATGAACTCACAAGTGGGAAGGCTCGATATGTCTGCAGAGACAGCACAAGGTATCCCCAAGTTGGAGAGGACACCTCTTATGATTCCACATGGGAAATACAGGTACATGCTCACCGCTTGTGCTGCTTTGCTTTCCCCTGGAGTAGACGGATCTTCGGTTTCCTTCTCAGATGAAGGGTCAATTGAGACACGAGATAGCCATCGGAATTTGTTGTCTTGCAATACAAAAGTACCCTGAAGAAATATTTATGAGAAACACACTCAAGCGTTTTCCCTTTTAGTTCAGGCAATTCCACTTTTTTTTTGTTTTGGAGGAAATCTTACCCGGTGATTTGTCTTTAGATTATCTATCTGCTTCTTGAAGACCTCAGACCAGAAGTCTTTGCAGATAAACTTGATTGCCTCTAGATGGTCGCTGAACCTTGGTCTTTCCATGGTGTATCTAGTGACATACAAAGGCCAGAGTTATGCTCAATCATTAAGTAGGATGCAGTATCTTAAGTAGGCAAAAACCTTCAAAAGCAACATCCACTAACTAAAACAGTGAGAAACTAAAACTAGAGTCCGCGGTCTCAGTTTCTTGGTCAGTAAAACCTGCACTCTAAACTCAGGGCAGGTGATCTCAAATTCAAAATCCTAACAATCCTCAGAGGCCAGCCATTGATAAAGTAAAATCTAAGACACAAGAACAAGTTGAAATTCCAAATTACTTGACTTTTTGATAATTCATAGGTCACAGAACACCAGAAAGCGCAAGATCTTCATTTCAGTGCCAAATTGATCTCAAATCCCTAAAATTTTCCACAACCCCAAACTCCCGGTGAAATGAAAAACTCAAATCAGCGAGATTTCTTCCAATCTATCACCTTCTCGCACATTCTCGGCCAATTACAGACGGGAAACGATAAATCCATAATTAGAGAATCATCGCCAACATTATAAACTCGCCATCATCCTCAGATCTAAAATCAATACTAACATCCGAAAGACCAGCGTAAGAATCTCAGGAAAAGATGAATCATATCAAAAGAAGACGATGATCAGGTAAATAGGAACAAACCTCTCGGAGAGCTGGTGGCCGACCTGATAACCAATGGCCTCGATCCTCCGAGCGGCGAGTTCCGGCTTGTTAGCGTAGAATCGGCCGCTGTACATCGCCACCATCTCCATCAACATAGTGTCTACACAGCTCTCCGCCACTTCTCTCACCATTCTCTCTCTCTCTCTCTCTTTTCGTCTCCCTCGACGACACACGACCGTTTGGCCTTATGCACAATACTCTCCGATCTACTAACTTGTAAGAATTTCACATGTACGTCCTTGATACTTTCTATTATTTCCGATCTGTGATTTAAGTTTCGAAAGAGTCGTAGATATCCTCAATCTCTCTAGCTTGACATATTAACCGTATTTTTGGTTCACTTTTTCTTTCCGGTTTCGATTTCGAGTGTATAATAAAATTAAGATTATTTCTGTGCTAATCCTTTTATTGGATAAACTTAAAGACCAACTTGGAACCAATTCAAAAGCTAATTACTTCAGTTCTTCACCAAATCCAAAATAAATAAAATTTGGTCTTCTCATTTGCACGATAACACATTATTTTAGTTAACTTTAGAAGAAATATATTAAAACAGTGAAAAGAATATATGAAATACACAAATTAATATTTTTATATGTAAAAATCCTTTAAAAATCACAAGTCTTGAAAAAGAGAAGGGAGTCAAGAGAACATCAGAAGGAAAGTTCAAGATGAGAAGAAGGGTTGGAGTCATGGTCAAGCCCTTTTCTTGATTTTTGCCAAAGCTGTGACTCTATGTTCAGCTTCCTCAGCTCCATTAATCCTCTTTCAACTGCATTTCATATAACCGGTTTCAGATGAGAAAGAGAAGAAAAAAAATTGTTTTGTTTTTCTTGCAATGATAGTGAGAGTGTGAGTAAGAGCGTACCATCAACAGCGTCTTGTGACGTCGCTGATCGAGTCCCTTGGTTTATCCAATACTGGAGACGCTCATCCACTAGATCAGATTCGATGTCATGGTTCTTAGCTCTTCTCCAAAAGTATGAAAGCCAGGCCTGTGTGCAAAGTCACCATGAGATGCTCACATGACAACTCCACATAAAACATAGACACACATAATTGATTTGTTTCTCTTTTTTACCTGTTTAAAACTCACATCTTCAACTTCCTCGTCGCTTAACTCTGCAAAGGGGAAACAACAAGTTCCTCAACTTTGTGAGAACCGAAATGCAGAAAGAACATGATTGAGGGCCAAATCTCAGGTTTCTTTTTTTATCATATTATGAATGTGATATTGATTAGGGTCTGGTCACATAGCGTATAATGATTTTCCTTTTGGGGGAGTACAAGAACAGATGATATTGTAGAAATTACTGACTTACCAAAGGCTTCAAATTGTCCATCCATTGGCAGTTTCACTTCGTCTATGAATAGTTTGGAAAATAATATATGGATTAGGAAAATGTGAATAGTATTTGCTCAAGGCAACATCAGGCAGAAAATTATATTCAAATTAAGCTTAAATCTTCGGTTACCACCTGAAACAAAAAACTTCGATGATGAGGTCCGTCTATTTTGAGCCATGACAAATGCAACTGCCTCCTGAACCTTTAGACAGAGCAAAATAGGAAGAGGAGAACTTAAATCTGCAACTTGAGACTTGGATAATCATCTAATAGCAGGCCTTTGCTTCTAAGAAAAAGATAGTGTCGACAATAAGAGTTGTCATGTAAAGGTTTTTCACCTTTAGTGAAGCCAGTTCCCGCAAACCTTTCTCGACCCATATCATGCTTTCGACATTTCCTTCCCCAGAAATTTCTTGTAGATTTTGCAATGATTTTTCTCTTTCATTAGTGTTGTTAGCTGCTTGGTGCAAAGACACGAGGGTCACAAGCGAGATCAGAATAATTTCCAAAAATTTGTGGTTAAATTTATGCAGGATGAAAATATTACATCGTGAAACCGCGTCCCTAGCTCTTTGGCCTGCAGACAGAACAATCTCTAGAGGAAGAGGTGCAAATGATGACCAGTATTCGTACTTTGCTCCTGCAATATCTGCTTGAATTCCTGCCATAACATTTCATCCAACTTTAAACAATGATGTACAATGTTCAGTCAGCTTCAACTCTATATCAGAGGGTCGTTCGATCTTATAAATGTTAATTTTTTATATATTATATGTGTAAGAGCAAGGTACTACCATGTCTAACGCATAAGCCCCAATAACGTGAAAGCCAGCACCTCTTCAGAACAACCTCTTCCTAAGATAAAAGAGCTATAGATGAGAAGCTATCGACTTTAACAAACACCAGATGGATACGTAAAGTATGAACCTTTAACAATAGCATACCATCTCCTCCTGAGTCAATATCAATCTCTTAGTCATGGTCTTAAGAGAGTTAAGCTCTGATTCAACCTCATAAAGCTGCTCTAAAGAAGATGCTGCCTCCTCCCTAGCAATCTAAATCCAATCCAAGATCTGAAACGTTAGTATCATTCCAGACACCAGTATGAACAACAAAAGAGCTAAACTTTAAGTACCTCAGCTTCTGTATGAAGAGCTGAAACATCTTCCCTCCTTCCTCCATGAGTTTGTGATGCGACTTTCAAAGCAGCCTGAAAAGAGATGGTTGGCAGACATGATTATTAGAACTTTATACTCCAAAAATAATGTGTGAGATCATGTATAGATAAATGATAAAAATTATGGAGGAAATTTTAATTATCCAATAGCACACAAATACTGACCTCTCTCTGTTGCAGAGCTGCCTCCTTCCTGAAGCAAGAAACATATTAACAGAATTAGAAATTTGTCATAGGGCATCCAAAAGCTGCATAGAACTGAAGCTTGCCTGCTTAAAAGACGTGCGTCCATAGTAACACCTTCTCCAAGGATTTCAACCTATTAAAAAGCAGCTTTGAGTTTTAGGGTGTCTTAAAGCTCGAGGCAAAAACACAGAGCAATGAAACAATATAAACAGTACGTAAGAAGGGACTTCTATGCTATACTGAGGCATGAACCACTTGCTTACCTGTTTCTCAAGCTGCTTAGCTCTTGCATCTGCTTCTTCACACTTATCTTCTGCAAGTCGAAGCTGGGGATGCACAAATTAGGATGGGATGCAAACCATAATATTCCATTGGGAATCATAATATGATATAATAAATGAGGTACAGTATTATCTAACTTTACAGAGAATCTGCCAGATTGATAGGCTCGTTCAGATAGAGAGTTGCAGATTTGCCAATGTAATTCATGATTGCTTAATTGTAACAAATCAAGAAAAATAATTTCAGGAAAATATGCCATCGAATGAAATCAACAGTAAATAATGCCTGCTAACACCAACTGTGAAAATTTACTGGCATCACCTTTTCTAACAAGCTTTCATTTTCTTCCTGTAGCATATCAACCTGCAATGAAAACGAAAAATCTTGAATAAAAATATGTGAAATGTTGGGAAGGCTCTAACAAAGAAATCGAAAGAAAAAATTAGGCACGAGCTAGAGACGAAATTAACCAATCATCAGAAACTCAAAAATCACTGGAGTAAAACGAGTTCGAAATTTGCAATTATTTGAGTGAATTAGTTCATGAATTATCTGATCAGCTTCTGAAGAAGTCAAACCTCATCTTGCAAAGCTGAAGTAGAACGTTGACTGCCTAACTCTCTTAAGTTGCCCGAGCTTCCCATATCTATGGAAAACCTGTTAATGGACAGAAACCACTGAGCTAAGACCACACTGAAAATAATGAACAAGTAGGCGAATGTGAATGAAATGGACGAATGTGAAGAATGATGGCTCAGTGAGCGTCCTCTAACATATACATAACTTAAATTCGGATAAGCTATCATTTAGTTACCTTTTATCTTTTCGAAGATTGGTTGGCGTGTCGCTTTGAAAAGCAGGAGTCACTGGTTTGAGTGATATAGGCACCGAAGATGGCATTAAAGGAACTGTCCTTATTGGACGACCACTGAAAGATGAACGCGCTGATGGAGGTTGATCCATAGCACTGAGAGACTGGGATGATTTGTTAGAGAC
The DNA here is from genome assembly GCA_002933935.1 of Eutrema yunnanense. NCBI lineage: Eukaryota > Viridiplantae > Streptophyta > Magnoliopsida > Brassicales > Brassicaceae > Eutrema > Eutrema yunnanense. Next base: position 364,320 of record PKML01005336.1, on the reverse strand, counting down.
CCCAGAACAAGCGGATGGAGATTGCTCCAAGTGGTTGGTTGTCTGAGATGGATGACCCGTCAAAGTTGAAAGAGCTGAAGATTCTGTGGAATCCTCACATAATGAGGACCGGCTACCTGAAGTTGGAAGTCCGGTCTGAGGTTGTTCCTTAGTACGAATCGACTAATAGAAAATTACAAGAAGTTTCAGAAGACGTAAAAGCAACAAAACAGATGCTAATCATAAAGAAAAGAGTCAAACACTTTGAGACGTAAAACATTCATTCAGTAATGCTGATGCAGATAGTAAAAAAAAGTTATCCACATTTCTTTTCTGGTTAATGCCAGAATGATGATAAACAAAAAAAATGCAATCAATGTCACAGTGATATGATGTATTAAAATATCAAACTGGTTCTTGATTGATAAGTTTCCAAAAAATCTAGAAACATGCTTCATGACTTTTTGATTAGAGGTACATTATCAACACAAAGTTCAAATAAAACAAGTTCCATTGTGAAATAGCAGGAAAACCAGAGTAGCTACAAACTAAATTTACCAAAGGAGTGCGAGGTCTCATTGACCGTCCACCTGCAAGTCCTATGCTCAGCATGCCACTCGTATACGACTCATCATAATCAGCATCACTGTCTCCATTGGCTGGTGGCTGAGCTATTGCTTGTGGATGCCTCAATGGTGGGTTTTTGTTCTGTAGCACACAGAAAATGAAAGGTCAAGTTTAACGAGCAAAAACTAGATACAACAAATTCCAAAACAAAGTATGAAGAAGCAAGTATTTCAGAAATTTCACTGCCAGCAACATGACTCACAGAGATCTTTAACTGACACACAACTACAAGTTTAAAATCAATTGTGTTTAATAAACTAAAAATTACCAGGGGAGAACGTGACCGTGTAGCCCTTCCACCAGCAAGTCCGACACTTGGAATGCCACTTGTATAAACATATGGAGTCTCATCATCTTCGTTTTCCTCATCAGCTGGCTGGTGAAGTGCCATCAGCGGACGCCCTTGTGGTTGGGTTTTGGTCTGCGCTTTCCAAAATATTTTTATCCAAACGTTAAGCTGAAGTTGAAATTCTAAGAAAAAGACAAGACATGAGAATAACAAAACCTACAAACAGAAAGTTTCAAGTATCGTTCCATACCATAGAAGACTGTGGCCGCATTGCCCTTCCACTTCCAAGCCCAATACTTGGTCTGCCAATTGTATAATCTACTGAAACAACATCATCATCATCCTCATTCTTATTTTCTTCACTGGCTGGCTGAGTACGTCTCGGAGGTACAATTTTAGTCTGCACCAAAAGGTTAATGCATATGAGAGTTGAAGCCAAGATACGTTTGGCTGGAAAATGAAGTTGCACCAAGCTCACCATCACAGGAGACTGAGGTCTTATTGCCCTTCCACCAGGAAGCCCGATACTTGGTCTGCTGCTCGATATATCAACAGGAAAATCATCGTCTTCATTGTCCTCATCAGCTAACTGTGGAGTTGCCACCTGTGGACGCCTTGCAATAGGGTTCTTAATCTGCCGTTCAAAAGAGACCAACATTCCTAAGCATATTACTTTAATTGAAATAGGACTCGAGTGAGAAAGCAAAACCATCATTGCCTTTGAGCAACAGGTGGAAAGTGAGTGTCAATTACCACTGGAGAGCGAGAAGGATGAGATCTCCCGGCAGCGAGTCCAATGCTCCCTGTGCCTGAAGCGTTGTAGTCAAAGGAAAGGTCTTCATCACTGTCTTCCTCGTCACCTGTTTGGTTTGACATCACAGCCGCAAGTCTTTGAGCGGCTGCTTTCGTCTGAGCTTTCTTGGCATTCGATGCTGGCCCAGCATTTGATCCTGACCGTGTATGCCGATGCATCAGAGGAGACGTCATTATCGGCGAAGATGGTGCTCCTGGATCCGTACTCTTATTCCTCACATGAACAGGCCTCGTGTTTCTCATCCTCAACTACAAAAAAAAAAAAACAAGGATTGATAATCACATCAATGGCGGCTGACTGAAACTGAAATTCTACATCGGAAAAAACTTACCAATTATATTTGCTTCTAAAAACCCATCTCGAAATTTCGGAAATCACAGCAAGTGAAATCCAGAAAATCCGAAAATCAAAAACAGGGCACGATTCTTCAAGAGCAACCGATTCCGCGAAGAAAAATAGCTCATACGCGTGAATCAAACCGCAGCCTGGGAAATTAGATTCAACGGGAATCTCCGAGAAACTTTCAATCGAGAAATCGTAGAGAAAATTCGCCATTTATGGCAGCGAAAATTTCGCTCAAAACGATCCGGTTGTTTAGCCAGAAATGGCGAGAGGCTTTCAACGGTCGGATTAGAGAAGAGTTTCTTCGCAGGGTGGGCGTTCGGATATTCGGATCGGGATTCGGGCTCGGGTATTTTGGGTTTTCGATATTTCGGGTATAGGGAGTTATGTACCGAACGGATATTTTAAAATTTTGGATTGGGTTTGGTTTGAGTTCGGATTGGATCGGGTATTTTGTTAAGATCCGAAATTTTTCGGATATGTTTGGATCCGGATCCGAAAATATCCACAATACCCGAAAAAACCTGAAATCCAAGACAAAACATAAAAACATGAATATTCATTTCAATAAAACCAATATATTTTCAAACCAAAAGTATCGAAAATACCCAAAAAATCCAGAAAAAAACAAACTAGATGTATTCGATATATCCATAATATCGAAAATATATCTAAAATATCTGAAATACCCAAAAAATAATTAATATATTCGGGTTTGTAGTTGTAATTTTGGGTCTTTGGGTTATATCAAGTCTAAATATAATTAATATATTTGGGTATATAATTACATTACGAGTATATCGAGTACACATTCGGTTCGATTCTTCAGGTATAGAAATTAAGGATCCGAACGAATATTTTAAAATTTTGGATCGGATTCGGTTCAAGTATTTTCGGATCCGGATTTTTTGTCCAAGACCCTAGACTTTCTTCTTCTTAATTATTTATACTTTTCAATTCGCACAAAAAAAACAAATTATTCTTTTCTCCCCAATATTGTATTATATTATCAATAGTACCCAGTAACTTTTGTATAATTATAAATGTTTGCCTCAACGTATGGATTTGGTCGTTAGGATCATACGTATTCTCGGTATCAGAAAGCACCAACAAATCTCGAATCGAGGTCCTTTTCTGGAATTAGGGATTTTTTCCTACTCCTTGCGCCTAGCTCTATCTGCTTTCCTGATTCCTACAATTGAGGCAAATGCGAGTTCTCGGCGAGATCGCGGAGTCACCTTTATTAATTTCACGGCTAAGCCCTAATTCGACTGCCACCGTATATGGAGGCGGCGCCGGAGGGTTTATCGGCGGATGGGTCGGAAAGTGCCATGGGTTTCTGCATAACACGGTTCTGGTTTTAGCATCTATCCTATTCGTCGCTTACTTAGCGTACGAGGCGAAGAAGAGCTTGTCGAAGCTGTCGAACCGGAGATCTTACATTATGATCGCCTATTACGGTTGTCTTTGGCTCGTTAGCTTGCTCAATCTTGCTTGGTGTTGCCTTCAGGTTTGTTGAATCTGTCTTCTTAACTTGGATTCATTTCCCAAGTACACCATACTATGTTCTAGAGTTATCAGAACTTAGATTGAAGAAACAAATCTTTTTAGACTCAGTAAAGGTAGAAAATTTTCAATAGTTTAACTTGGTTGTTCTTCTACACTGGTCACTAGAAAGAAAGCTTCTGGATTTTGTGTAAGCTGTGATTGTTGATTTATTTGGTTATGCAAAGATGCTGCCTTACAGGACATGTTTTACTTCTTCTTTTTTTCTCATTTAGGATCACTCTGTTTTCGAATTCCGTTTTAAGTTTAATTTTCCTGTGTTTAGGCATGGGAATGCACTCGTGGGAAAGAAGTAGTTTGGAATCTATTAGCTTTGTTCACAACATCTGGAATGTTGTTTCTGGAAGTAAGCTTGGTGGCCTTTCTCTTCCAAGGAAACTATGCAAGTGGCGCTGAAGCATTAACACGGACTTTCCTCATCTCCGGGCTTGTTATTGGTCTTGATTTGCTTCTCAAGGTACTATTGTGTTCATAACTTTTAGATATACTTTATGAAAGATAGATAGAAACAACTTCATTGAGGTATATTGACATTGATGTATGCTTGATCTAGTTCTGCAAAACTTACAGAGCATGTCTCCAGTCTCCACTACAATAGACATACGCAAACTTGTACTGTCTGGTTACTCTTTTACCATCAGTTTAATCCGCCAGGGCTTTCGTTCTTCATTTCAGGCAATTTATCTCTTTGGATTTGGGGTACCATTGTTTATAGACAACAATGAACACATACAAAAGTTCAAATGGGGCTTATGGGTCATCCACAAGCTCTTGCTTGCAGGCATTTATGGGATGATATTCTTCATGTACAACTCCAAGTGGAGAGAAAGATTACCAGGTAAATATATCAACCATTCCCATCCATGGTTGCATGAGCTAATAGTTGTTCACTGGCTTCTATTACTCACCCCATTTTTATTTTCACAGCAAGACCTGCATTCTACAAGTACATAACTGTCATGCTCGCCTTAAATGGACTCTCCCTATTTGCATGTGCTCTTACGGCAAACGGCGCTCATTTTGGATTATGGTAAACCCTTATCATAAGAGTAAGGCCGTTTGGTCAGATTTCGCTTGTTGCTTGATGCTAGAAAATAAAAAATGAAAATGCTTGCAGGTTATATGGGATCACGAGTGTTTGTTACCACACATTCTATCTTCCTCTTTTGTATGTTACTTTTCTTGCAGACTTTTTCCAGGTAAATCCCTCATCTCAACATCTCTCTCTCTCTCTATATATATATATACCCACAAACAGGCAATAAGTTATGGCGTGAAACACACCAAAACAATGGGTCTGGTTGGCTTATCATCCATCACTTCATCACCATATATCACAATCACCTTCTTCATTGCCATAGCACCATCAGCATCACTATAGCGCCACCTTCTTCATCCCTATAGCACCCCCTAGGCATGGTATAGTTGGATGATCGCTGAAAATTCACTTGGGTTTGCTGCAGGAGGAAGATCTGAATTTGGAGAATGTGTACTATTCAGAGATGAAAGACGCAGGATTCTTCGACGCCGATTGGGAATAAATAAGACCCCTGGGTGGTCTTCTCAATCTGTAGATACAAGGTGAATAGGATTTGCTTATATAAACCAAGCTATTGTTGTCACTTCCTTTTAGGGCCTACTCTTGACTTTTGTGTTGATACCAAAGACTCCCCCTGTACATTATGATGATATAACATACTTATCTCTCTTTCGTATGCATCTGCCTGATTCGCATTTGGATCTAAAAAACAAACAAACATTCATATATGTAAATGATAATAATTCCATTTTATTTTGAATTTCGGGGACCAAAAGTTTCAAGTGACAAATGGAAATCCGTGAATACAGAGACTACTAAACCATTGGGACAAAGACAGAGTCACTTGACACATTAAAGAAAGATGACAGAAATATGAAACACAACAAACTCTTTTTTTTTTTTAATTTAGGGTACTTATAAATACTAAATTACTTCTTCTCTTTCATGAGCTCTTCAATGAGTTCAGCAGCTTGCTCAACTGTTGCAATCTTCTGTGCTCTCTCTTCTGCCATCTGGATACCGAACTCTTCTTCTAAACCCATCACTATCTCAACCTGCAAACACTCAGATAGATAATCACTATCTAAACTCTACGAATTCTTAATGGCTAATTACAGAAAAATCGATTGAAGAATACCGTGTCGAGAGAATCTGCTCCAAGATCAGTAAATTTGGTCTCTGCAACGACTTTTTGATCGTCTTTCAGAGAGAGTTGCTTCTTTACTATCTCAGACACTTTCTTTACTGTCTCTTGCTTGGCCTATAAACAAAATATAAAAACTGGTCTTGTCTTTAAGAACTTTGAGACACAGTAAAAAAAATGCGGTTTGATTTAAGAGCAACATACCGCACAAGAAACTGAGAGGCGAGTGGGGATTGAACGTCGCAGGTTGAAGGAGAGATTAGTCCTTCCATGGCTGGAAATCAAAGCAGGCTTTTGGAAACTAATCCTCGTTGTTGCCTGTTTGTTCATCAATACAAAACATTTTCATTGAAATCACCAGCAAGCAAGCAAGCAATGAGGATCTTATTCCAGTATTTGTTCTGTAATTTTCATAACTAAGCCAAATGACAACAACCAAAAGAAAAGATCATATTCGTTCCAACAATAAGTTGAGATAAAATGAATACAGATCGAAAACTATAACCTCGCATGACACAACAATTGTCTGACTGATTGTAAATCCAATCATACTGATGATCACAGAACTCACGAAAATTCAAATTAAAGCTTCTCTCAGGGAGAAGGAGAAATGAAAAGAAAACTCGGATTCGTAAAGCCTAATTATCTCTGTTTACCACATAATCAACATGCGTGAAGAGTTTTGCACGGTAAACAAACAGCAAATATCAGAATCGGAGACAAATGATCTAAAATCGTACGATCAAAGCGATCTTGCAAGTGTAAAGAGGAGAATACGATGTGATTACCAGAGAAGTAGCTTGCATGGAGACCGAAGCGCTGAAAGTGGTCGCCATTGTCGCTCTATTCACGAGAGATCTGCTCGAGAGAGAGAGATGGAGAGATGGCGGAGTGTACAAAGAGCGTGATGTCCCGAGGTAGCTCGTTGCATTTATAAGCTTGGTGCACTCCAAAAACGACGTCGTCTCGGTATAATTACATGGGCCTCCTTCTCAATGTGAAAATGTTTAGCCCATCGATATTCATGCCACGTGCGACTCTATTATATCACGTGCCAAATAAACCGGATTCTTCCCTATATACATTACACATCTCAGATTCTAAAATTCATTACCCATCACTGGATCATAGTGTACCATGACAAACCGGACTAACCAAAACATACCAGTCGAATTCAAAACCATGGGCCAAAGTCAAAACTAGTTCCGCTCCGCCACAACTGCCCATCTCACAATTATTAGAAAGATATTCTTTTCTATTGGCCAAAATTGAACCAACCAGTAACCATACCTTACCAATCAGATATAAATAGAAAGAGACATTCCTAACCAACATGTAGAGCTGTCAAATGGGCTATACGCGCCGTTCGTGCCCAAACGGATCAATATTTGTGTGGACCGTAATTGGTTGGTTCATAATGGACACTGGTCTAAAAACTGTCCATAATTTTGTGATTTTTAAATGAAAACACGATTTTGTGATTTTTACATGAAAACACGATTTTTGGTTGGTTGGTTCATAATGGACAGTGGTCCAAAAACTGTCCATAATTTTGCGATTTTTAAATGAAAACACGATTTTGTGATTTTTACATGAAAACACAATTTTGCGGTTTTAACGAAAAACGCAAATTCATGGTTTTAGCGAGAAAACACGATTTTGTGGGTTTTAACGAGAAAACACGATTTTACGATTTTAGCGGAAAAAACGCGATTTTGCGGTTTTGACGGAAAAACACGATTTCGTCGTTTTGACGGAAAAACACGATTTCAGGATTTTGAACTTTTGATGAGAAAACACGATTTTGCAATTATGGCAGAAAAACGCGATTTTGTGGTTTTAGCGGGAAAACACGATTTTACAGTTTTGGTAAGCAAATGATATTTTGGTAAGAAACATATATTTTGACGATAGTTGTAAAATATCATTTATTAAAAATAATTAAAGATATAAATTATTAGTTTTATTTTATTTTAAAAAGTTTTTAGATTGTGTTTGAAAATTAATTAGATTGATCTAGATGTGCCAAAGTAGAAAGCATACACAAAAAGTGTAGTTTCGTTACAACTAACACAAAGACTAATTATACATAAAACCCTACACGTCTCTCAAAATATAAGCAGCTTCTTCTTCTTCTTCGTCCACGAATTAATTATAATAGACTATTCATAGTAATACAAATTTACACAACAAATTATAAAGTTGAACAACCAAAAATACCTTTACATCACCAGTAGTGATTATAAGATGGAAGGAGAAGAATTAAGTTTTTGGTTTTCTGAGAAGTTTCTATAAGCTTTCTCAAGGTTTACTGAGATCATGGGTGCTTCTCTCGGTCGGAGAACCAGGGACAAAGGGAACGAAACCGCGACCACCAAACACAGGACGCATGAAGGCATTATCAAACTGTCTCCAGTAGTGGTGGACAGTGCGTGTGGGTCGCATGAGGAAACCACGAAGGCTGTCTGGTCGTGGCACGTCCTGGTGGATCCCAGAGAACTCGACGAATGAATCATGCTGTTCGCCATCGAGGAGTGGAATGTGGATTGATTTCGGAGTGTTATCGTCGGATAACATACTGGTGGTCGCTTTTTGATGTGGCATTAGGTGTCTAATGAGCGGCTTGGTCAGCATACCGAACACCTGAAACCCGTGTAAACAAAAGCTATATGTCAAATATCCAGTATCAGATCAACTGAAACAGAGTTCAGACTCCGGTGTTAGCAATCCCAAAAATATTGGAACAATAATCAATCGACCGAGTAAGGGACAAAATTTAGGACGGTTTCGGTTTATGTTTGGCTCCAGTTTTGTGTCAAATGTATAATCAATTTTGGTTCTTTTTCGTTTTTGGTTTGGAGTTGGTTTTTGTTTTCTGTACATAAGGATTTGGTTCGTTTTATCTGGAAAAAAACACCAATAGGGAAAATGCATATAGTATTCCAAACCTGCAAAGGAAAAAATATCTTACCATGGTGCTAAAAAGACAAACGGTTATAGTACTTGTAATCATGATTGCATTCCCGCGCAATTCAGTGTGTCCTGATCTTGTAAACTGCATTAGAAAAGACACAGAAATTAATAAGTCAAGAGATCTGTCAAATATTCACCAATCACCATGTGGCTGTTTGCTATTCTTTAAGCTTTTAGTTTACCTTATTGTAGGCAAGAGCCATAGATACAGCACCCCTCATTAGACCAGCCCACCAAATCACAACCTATAGTCGAAGGCAAAGAATATATATTAATAAGCATTCCGTTTTTCACAGAAAAATTGTATCCAATTGACAAAAGTAGATCGTTCGTACTTGCTGCTTGATATCGATTTTCTCGCTCTGGTTTTTCTTGGATAAGTTTGATAAGAAGGAAAGAGGAAACACAAAAGCTGCTCTTCCAAGCATGACTAGACCCATCAGAATTGAGCTCACTGCAACCGAAGTCCCCGGGCTGTTCAAAACCAAACAAATGCAAACATTCAGAGAACAAATGTATAGCCAAGGAACAAGGAAACATGGAAAGAGATGAGGAGAGTTTATTGTTCTCTGTTTTCTGTTTTACTGAGTAACCGTACCTGTCACTAACGAATCTCCACTTCTCGATGTCCAATGCATCCATTCCGACGTAAAGGAAAATGAAAGTCTCGGCTAGAAACGACAAAGTAGCAAAGGTATGCCTGTATCATCGTTAATGCATAGAGAGTAAGTATTGAGGATGGAAAACGTTTGAAACCAAGTTTGTCTTCAATCAAAAGATGGAGAAACTGGAGGTTGTATTACTTGGTAGTTATTCTTGAGCTCTCGGTTACGTTGTGCCAGGTGTAATGGGACATCACAATCCCACAGAAAAATACAGTGAGAATACCACTCAAGGCGAATAGCTGCCACCCAAACAAAATAACATCAATAAACGGATTCTTCAAATGAAACTAAATGTTTCCATGCCTAAATACTTATGAAAAAGTGGTAAAAGTTTTCACAGAATCTAACCTCAGCAAGCATGTATGAAAGATATGCCATAAGCATCATGAGGGCAACCTCTCGATCAGTCGAGTGCCTGAGACACCCAGTTTAGATCACATCACAGACAGGCTTGTAGAAAGTCACATATGAAGCCAAAGTCAATCACGTACCTTCCAAAATAAAGCTTCTTGATGACATAAGCACTTATCAGACCAGTCTACAAGATGAATAACAGAAAATAAAAAATTACTTGTCAATGGTGCTAACAGAAGAGCGTGTAATTAGTTGGCCAGAAAAAAAGAGCGATAGAGAAATTAAACTGGACTTACTGCTACACCAAGCAAGGTGCTCAAGAGAAACAGATACAAGAAGTTTCCAAGAAAAAGAAAAGCTGCTTCATGGTTAAGGTGGGTGAGGTCAAAGCTCTGAATTGCATTGAAGAGCACAACTGATGTGGCATCATTCACAACGCCCTCTCCAAATACAAGACTGTAAAGCAAAGGTGTCTCATCTTGATTGAGAACCTGTATCACCAGAGGAACAAGACGTTTTCTTTATTACAGTTAGATTCTGGGCCTATTGGTACTTCAGCTACTTAGAGAAACACATTACCTGCAGTGTGCATACAGAGTCGGTTGCAGCAAATATGGCGCCGATTGCTGAGAAATAAACACAAAATAAATTCTTCTAGAACAAAAATAGATAAAGCAAAGCAACAGGAACCAAAGGAAAAATAGTTGATGCATTACCAAGAAAATCGCCCAAGTCAAAGGTCCCAATGTCTAATTTCTTAAAGAACTGAATTACACCTGTTACAAACACCACAAGAATATCAATATTTCATAGTTACTAATCCGAAATAATCTTTCAACAGATTCCATTACAAGGAGTGAGAAGAGAAGTAAGGTACCTAGAGATATTACAGTGCAAGAAATTACAGTCCCAATGGCGCCAAAAAGCATAATTGTCACAAAATTGCGGAAAAAATGCTTCTTTTTAACTTGAAACCTAAAGACAACGACAGTAAAATTATGGGTCACAGAAAGATCTGGAAAACAGTATCAACAAAAAAGAAGCTGAACCTTATCTGCAATTATGACAAAGACATAGCAGGACCACCTATATCTACAGGTAGATAAATCAAACTAAAATTGACCCAGAAACATTATACCCTCGTCCTATCCTGCAGTCACAATTACAAGTACTTCCAAAGCTGATATATGAAAGCATATTCATAGAATCAGCAATAATGCATATCTTTAAACTAATTTAATGTAACGTCTTTCAGTAAGAATAAACAGATAGTTATTTACTCTAATGTGCATTTTCCTTTTACCACCCACCCAAACCCATTACTACAACAAAAGATCTATCAAATGGAGAAACTAAGACAAAAAAAAAAAAATGCAACTTATCAAATTTGCTATCTTCATAAACAGGAAGCAAATGATGAGACTGTATATAGAAACTTACCCTGCATTGAATATAATGGGTGGCAAAAGATATATAAAGAAAAGATCTTCACTGAAGACTAACAGATGTGAGTTTTTCCCTCTACTAATCAACAAAATGACGACGCCAGTGCAAAGCCCCTGAAACCAAATTGCTAAAATGTGAATAAAGATGAAACATTGATATGATTAAATCCAAAATGTAAAAGCTTATCTGTGAGCCCTCGCGCATTAACATCTTTAGCTACCCCAGAAAGTGGAGAGTTGAAGTGAACTTACAATCAATAAAGCTGTGATGGATTCGTTCACCCATCGATTCTCCTCCAAAAGATGGCCAATCACAATACAAGCACAGAGAAGGGCAACAAAGAGATTCAATGAAACCACAGAGGCGTGATCAGAGGTGGACATTCTAGACGTTAAAGAGCTGAGATGAGAAGCCAACATTGTCATCTTCTTAATCTGCGAATTAAATATCTCTCATCTTTCCGGACCCTCCATAGTCCAATCCAACAAATCCTGTATCACACCAAACAAAATCTCAGAACCAGAAAAAGAAACAAACAAATTTCCTTGAATAAATGCATAAGGATCTACAATTCATACACCCAATTCTCTATACTTGCCATTTTTTGTTGCTAATCAAATTAGGTCGAACTTAATCAGCACTATTATTTATCCGAATACTACTAACCTGAAGCGCTTACGGGTGATCTTATCAATCTCCGAAACAAGTTTCTCTGATTTGAAGCAGCGAAAACAAAATCCGAAGATTAGATTCAGAAGCTCCGAAGCTAAACCCGCGATTCCGTTAAACGTTAATATAAGACCAACGGAGACGCGACTGGGAACGAGACGAATTGTATTACCGGAAGAGAAAGCAAGGGATTCGATTCTCCCGGAAAATAAATTTCACGGCGACTGAGAAATTAAACGGGAATGGAGAGAGACACGTATTTGCGTGGAGATGGAGAGGATTCGTAACGCAAAGTAATCGATTTGGCGGCTTTATAGCCGTTATTTAGATCACTCTAGATGTTGTTATTAGTTACTGTGGACCTCGTCGTAGACAAATAATCACCTGACAATAATGTATCTTTGTATTTTTCATTTCTTACAGTTTTTATTATTAATCTCCAGATATTTGGCAGACAAGTTGATAAGTGGTAACGATTATCTGTTTGGTGCCAAACATGCTGTTTTTTTCCGATTGCGATTATCGTTCAAACATACTATTTTTCATCTTTTCTGTATCTACGTTAAATCGTGTTCTCTACCTTCTCTTGAATGTATTTATCTACAGTATCTGTTATCTCAAAATATTATTTACAAACGTGTTCGTTTTCTTTGTTTTATGACATCCATATGTGTTCATTTTTATTTGTCGCTTTTTTACGTATCTATATAGGAGAGAATTCCTTCTCTTCTTAGGCTGCTAGCTCATTTTCACATATTCTATAATTTTGACACCTCAGCATTTACTTATTATCTATTACATCATCTAATCACATAATCACTTAATTCCATAATTTTCATAATAATTGTGTTATTATACATTAATTCTCATAATAATTATCATCCATTAATCTAATAGTTTTTCTTAAAATATGAAAAGACATTTTGTTATACAAGATATCTCATATATTATTGATCTAAAAAAATTTCAATTGATGAATTTTACTTTTATGAGATTAATTAATAGAGTTTAAAAAAATATTTACTTTTAGATGAATACATGAAAATATTAATAATAATTTTACTACATTATAAACTTAGCTTCATATAAAGTAAAAAGTTATGATTCTATGATAAATAGATTATATAAATTGATAAAGTAATGTATAATTATAATAAGATATAAGATTAGATAGAAACGGGTAGGATAATCAGATTCATATATAATTTTCCTAAATCCAAAAAAATAAATTTCGGAATCGAAATTTTTTAATATCCGCAAATATCCAAATCCATTAAAAAGCAAAAATATTATAATAATATAAATTCTACAAAATTTAATATATTAAATCATAAAATAAAATTTAACATAAATATTATATACACTTAATATTATTTTATAATTTTATTTGGATATAAAAACATTTAACTGGTTTCTCATGGCTTCTTAGTCTTATTGGACAAGACTCTAATTGTAGATTTTAGTGTTTATAATTTATGTATTTATTTGTTTTATAAATAAAATCAAGAATGTTGTGTAGTCGTTGTTTTGGACAAACTTTTGGAATTTGTTAGTTAATTTCAAATAGGTTATAGGGGAAAAAAACAATGTGTTTTGATGGTTAGAAATCATTGTTTAAGCATGCGAACAAAGATTCGTTCAACAAAAGATACTTGCAAGAGTTTCCACAAGCTCGAATTGCAACTCCAATCTTTTGATGGGTATGCAAGAATGCATGTTATGAGAGGCAAATTGTAGTATCCCAAAATGATCACGTGTTCAAACCAATCATTGAGAGGACGAATGGGTGAAATCTTCCCAAAGCTCTCCAACACTGAAGTCAGGAGGTAGACACCAAAATTGGCCAAAAAATCGAAAATGTGAAGAAAACAGTGAAAGTTCGGTTAAATCATACCAAAATGTGGTATGTAGTTCAATTTATCGCGTTGATAAATGAGAGATTGGGAGTATGATTCTTATAAAAAAAAGAGATAGATAGTGAGAGAGAGATTATAAGTGCATCTTGTAAACATGTTAGATGATTTCAGAATGAAATTGATGTAGATGAATGAAAATTATTAGGTTAATCATACTAAAATGTGGTATGCAGTTTTATCGCGTTCATAAGTGAGAGATAGAAAGTGAGATTTTTATAAATAAATAAAAAGATAGAGAGTGAGATAAAATGAGAGAAAAATTATGAGTGCTTCTTAAAAATATGTTAGATGATTTCAGAATGAGATTGATGTAGATGAATAGATATTTGATCCATATTTCAGAAGAAAAAAGTATATATAACAATTATTCTTTAACGCAGGTTTTAAATTATATTTATTACATGTTTTAAATCTATCAAATACTAGATATACTAAATTATTATTATAAATTTTTTTTTGCAAAATACTAAGTTTAATTAAAAATTTTGTAATTACCATATATTTTTTAACTATATCAATAAATATATAATATAGTGTGCGGATAACCCACTAGTGTAATTAATAGAAGAATAATACGGCATATGTAACTACAATCCATACATAATACGGTATTGTTAATCAATCATCTCTATAATATTATTTAAAAAAATGAAAAAGAACAAGAAGAAGACAAATCGTTAAAATAATAGATTTCTCATTGGGGGGCCTGCACCTAGAAGGTGACAAAGTTCATGGGTCTGTGTTCAACAGAGATCTCATGAATTTACAGCCTTTACTTTATTGGCGATGCGTTGTCACCATTTTGTTTTCCTCTTTTTTTGTTTGGTTCTTTAGCGATTTCTTTGGTTTTCTATATATTTTTCATTTTGGAAACAGTGTATGATTTTCACTATTGGGAGCAATGGTGAGATATCTCACCAATACAATATTAATATTATTTTTTTAAAAATTAAATAATTAAATTTATATAAAAAAAGAATTGAACCAATAAAAAATGGCCACGTATGCTTGGGTATTTCAAGTTTTTTTTTTGTATCTCAAATAAGATACCCATGTCTCTCTCTTTTCTCTTTTGAATTTTTTTTCTTTTTTTTAGTGGTGAGTATCTCAATGAAATACCCCATTAAAGTTGCTCTAACAATCTAGATAAACCCATGTTCCATTACAAAGAATTAAGCATCAATGAATAGGTAAAATTTAATTGTAAATTTTTTTTTACAATTTATTAATATAATTTTAAGAAGTATATATTGAAATTAGACTAGTGGTATAAAGGTTTATTTGCACATGTAAATGGTCGGCACTTACACATGAGATTCTACCTATTTAAGGATTCATTTTTTTATTTCTTTCTGTAAGATAAATTAAATTCATTTTCAAACTAAATATATATATAATGAAACCATGATTCGATCTACGCAAGGATAATATACAAATAACGGTTTCAATTAAATATAGAACCAGGCGTAGAAGATCTAAAGGCTCTCCACGTTACAGAAAATATCAGCCGACAAAAGTACTAATAGAAGTAATCCGATTTGTTTCAAACGTTGTCCTAAACACAAAACCTTTGTTTATGACAACATGGAAGCTTTGGGGAGAGGTTCCTCGTCCGTGTGTGTATTGTGAACTTATCTCTTTCTACCTATGAATTTAACAAGTAATGCAATTAAGGTATGGACATAAACAGACACCTGCTTCTCTATTATTATTACCCCTTCAAATAACTCTGTTTTATATTCTTTACAACTCTCCACTAACCCCTATGGCTTCATCTCACAAAACACTCGCCAATCCAATTGTTTCCCCTTCATTTGCTTTAGTTTCTGAAGCGCTTGCGGGTAGGCGCGATCTTGCTGAAGCCAATACGAAGTTATTAGAGGAGCGAAGTTTGTAAATAATAAGTGTGAAGCCAAACTGGCTTACCAGTGACATTGGTGATAACATTCACATTCTTTTGAGCAGCAAGTGCTCTTAAGTTATTCCCAGCACCTAACAACAACAAGCTCCTCATAAGCTGCTTCTGTTCTTTGAGACTAGGAGTTTTCGCCGCAGCTTCTTCAAAAGCATGCAAGTCATTGGGACTGAGACAAGGGAGCGAAAGCAAAACCTGATAACAATCGAATAAACGATCAAAACCATGGCAAATGAAGTAACATTCACTCTAATTCGAAAACCAGACATTCTAGTTTTCACATTCCATCCAGGATTTTGACATTAAGCCAGGCAACAACAAGGAATCAACCATGAATGCTTCTGATTAAAACTCACCTGGCGAGGAGATGGGTCTCTGTCACAGAGATAGATAAATATTTCACGGCATATATTAACTAAATCAGGGCTGTTAATGGCATTGGACTCCATTCCTAAGCCGCGGATGGCTGCAGAGAACAAATCTTTTGAAACAAACTCTCGGAGCTCCACGTTATTTGTAAGTATAGCTAAAAGAACAACAACACCACAAAAGCCACAAAATTTGGTCGTCGCTTCTCCATCTGTCCATGTAAAAACTTCTAAACAGATCTGCAGTGCTGGTAGAGCCACACTTTTGTGATTCAGGAGGAAACTGCAACCAATTTTTATTTTTTTACTGTTATTACCTATGCTATCGAGAGGGCTTATATCCGAAAGATACAGAGGGTAGTATACTTACCCCACCATAGAGTTGGATTTGAACGCATGCAAGTCTGTGAGCGTAGACATGTCCACACGACCAACGTGGCCTGAATGTTCCAAAACAGGAATTCCTGTGTTTAATCCAGGAGAAGCCATTGTTGAAAAGAGGGTCGCAATCTCCCGAGTTAAATCTCTTAACAATTTTTCTTCCATCACTTCAAGTTTCATGTCCGATCCACTTTGTACGCCAAACGAGTCTGGAACCTTTGCTCTGCCCTCGTGCAGAAGACCAGGCCAAGAGGAGCTGAGAGCTTGCTGACAGTGAATAAACAATGGTTGCAGGAGCACTCCGAGCCATGACTCCCACATATCCGCCGGACAAGATTTAACTATATAAACTATAAAGGAATGAACAAACAGCCGTATGTGCCTGAATTCCATCGACTGCAAGTTCTCCATGAGTGCCATCGCAACATAGTTAGCATCTAAGCATACAAAGAATGTCTCTCCGATGGTTGTTGATAGACCCAACACGTTGTATCTACGTGTGTAAACAAACGTTGATGAGTTTACATAAATGAGAGGAAAATCAAATTCTCTATGCAAGTTTGATCAAAGGAGGAGACTACAAACTTACCCACTATCTCGGATACCTTTCAACCAATTTTGTATATCCTCGGCTTGTCCTTCTTTAGTTCCATCGAATGATCCATCAGCATAAACTGATGCACCTTTTGACAATTTAGGAATTGCTTCTCCAAGTAGACCGTGTCGCTCAACATCTGCCATACTCATTGCAGCCCTCAGTTCTGGGGGTAATGTTTGACATACAGAGGGAGACCAAAGGGAATGAAGAACACGGAGTAACTGTAGATTTTTAAAAAATGAACGTTGCAATGTTATTCTTGCAAAAACAAAAACAAAAATTCCTAACATGGTCTATATGCATCCAAAACGGTACTAATGAGCTTAATTACGAATTAAACTAAGCATGTCCACATTTTTAGGGGCATACTTTTAAGAGGGTTGGCAACATCCAAGAAAGATGATGAGCCATAGGATGTGAAGCTGGAGTTGTCACAGAGGTCGTGTTCAAATTGCTTTTTCTGTATCCACTTCTCTTGAGTGCCTTCTCAAAGAATGTAACAGTGTGGAAAATAGACCACATGAAGGATGTGTTGGAGCATAAACGAACAAGACCCATCGGGTCTGATAAATAATTGTTCTGCCACTCTGGTTGGATCCACTGTTGATTCAATGGTTCCAATAACCAAGAAAGAACTTCTTGCTGCTGCTGAGCTCTGCGCCAAGTTTATATTATATCTAAGAACATGAAAATTCTGAAGCTAGATAAATGCAACAAATTAAAATTCATTGTGAGCCAAACATTACCCTGCTGAGGAAGCCATAACAAGAAATGCTTCACCCAGAATGTTATGCTCCCCACGAAGTAATGTTCCTTGTTTAGCCAAATAACCCATTGTATCAGCAATACCCTGTGCAAAATTATGACTGTGAAGATGACGATTGACATGACTTTTTGGTGCTAAAAATTACCCAGAGAGGCAACTGAAGAAAACGCAAAAGAACAATTCTGCCACAAAGATGCAGATAAAGTATCTTCCAGAGAGAAGGTACATATAATGCCAAAAATCATGATACCCAAGCTTCACGAGAGTACGTTTATTAGTTTCTAGCTAACCAAAAATGTTCCAACAAGAAAGGAAAACAACCCAATGAAATGATGATGCATACCAACCAACAGCAGGTGTCATGTTGCTTTAATTTTAACAAGATACACTAACCAGACACCTCTGACTAAAACTCTAGAACCAAATCAGAGAATTTTGTCTTCGTGTGGTCTCCAATAAGAAAAATTGTGATGCGGTATATCCATATATCACACTGCACGAGCTTATCATATCACAAATTCTGAAAACAATTTTTCAGCGTTTACTTATTTGAGTTCTTAAACGAAATTAGTGACAGATCAAAGGTACCTTCATGTGAGGCAGAACACTTTTTTCTGCAGCTTTAGCAATTCTTATGAAAGATGTACAAATCTGCAATCTTGCAGCTCTAGATGTACTAGTAGCTGGATCCTGCCAAAGAACAAGCTATCAGATAACTCATCCACACCTTGAGTTGTGCACTGTCAAAATGTTGAAGAGGTCTTTATGTATGCATGAGCACAAGTATATAAAATAAATACAGTAATAAAAAAAATAAACCTTCACAACGTGTGGAAGAGAGGTG
Source organism: Eutrema yunnanense (assembly GCA_002933935.1). Lineage (NCBI taxonomy): Eukaryota > Viridiplantae > Streptophyta > Magnoliopsida > Brassicales > Brassicaceae > Eutrema > Eutrema yunnanense. The sequence continues at coordinate 345,625 of PKML01005336.1, read as the reverse complement.
AGAAGCTCAAATAATTTATTGATGACATTTCCAACTGCATCTGGAAAATACTTGAAAAAGGAACCCATTGCATCCAGATAATGCACATGCACTATTATAAGTTCTGGTTCATTCCATTTCAAAGAGAGAAGCTGCTGAAGCAAGCCTGGGCCATCAACAACACAGAAATGAGTTTTGAACAAGCCTGGACATAGTAAACAAAAATTAGAGGATATGAAATATGCCTCCATATACCCTCAAATATTCCACGCAATGCATAATGAACTTCAGAACTTCCGCCAGCTAACTCATTTGATCCATCAAAAATCGTTGCCACAATACAGTCAAGTGCTAATTGCTGGCTTTCCATCACTGCAACATCCTGAAAATGTTTTTGTATCATGGGCTCAACGATGCCTCGATATAGAGATATCTAACGGTGCATTTTTTCAAAGGAACTCAACAGCAGAAAATAAGTGTTAGTGACAAAACCTGACGAGGTTTTGGAGAAGCCAATAGATTCTTAATGAGTGTAATAACCCTTTCGGATATTTTAGTACTGGAAATGAGAGGCTTGTGAGAAGCAGTAAGCTTGATCAATTCTAACTGCAGGAAAGAAAAAAGTTTCTCGTTAAGTATTTGTCTAGAAAGTAAGACCCAATGCATTTGGTTCAGGAACATACAAGCTTGGATCGGTACTGGCCAAAGTTTCCCTTTCCTTCAAATTCATCACTCCAGAGTTCGAGGGGCCCAAGCGAAAGAGCAATTCCAGGAGGAAGTTTTTCTTTCTTGAGCATCCGCTGGAAGGATACATCCAGTAGAGCGCCAGAGATATCATCATTAATAAGACATAAAGTCGTTTTCTTTTCACTATCAACCTGGCTTGAACTATCCACACCACCAGCTGATGATCCCTCACCACTTGGATAAGCGGCAGCCTTGGGCTTTGGAAGTAAATCCCGCATCAATGACTAAAATCCAAAAGGCAAAGACGCTGAAGTTAGCAACAAATATTTGTCTTTGAAATTTCCCTGCGAAGAAGGTTCGATTAGAGAAGACCACATACCAGCCAAAAGAGAAGTGCCTCGAAGTGAAGGCCCAACTTGAAGTGTTGGAAAAAGCCAAGCATCTATACAAAAATTAATACGATTAAGGCAACATATTAACAACATTATTTGTGGAAAAACAAATATCTAATAAACCAAATTATTAATGCTAACATGAATAGAGCGATTTTTAACTAATAATTGGCGTAAATCCAATCAAAACATACCAGCAAGCATACATCATTTAGTAAACAATTTCTAAGATGATCAGGTCAAAACAATAAAAAGTGGACTGTTCAAAACGCAAATTTCTCCTCTATCAGAATGCCACGCCAGCACAGACAACGGTTTCTATTCCAATATAAATTAATAGCTTCAGCCTCTTCATAGAAAACATCCAGTTAGGTAACAAAAAACGAACAAATTAACAATACGAGATCAGTACCTGCTGAAGATAAACAGCCATAACACCACCATCAGAAGAGATACATTGCAAGTTTGTTGAGCCTAAAGACGCCATACTCTCACACAAGCATTCAGCAAAATCATAATCACTTTCATCAATAACGCTATAAGTTGAGGAGGATCTAAATAAGAATTCTCTGGAGACATTCGTCAGGATCTGAAACAAATTGCTAATTGCAGAATCAAACTCTGCTGTAGAAGCATCACTGGGTCTCTTTCTGCAGACGAGAAAAAGCTAAAAAAAATCAATGATGTCTACGTGTGCTCATTACGTAAGTACGTCAGATCAAACAGTCCAGTTGCATACCTTGAGCAGACGAGTTTGAAAACCCCACAAGCATGAAGACGGAAGTCAGGAGAAGAAAGTAAGAAGCTGCACCTATTATGAGTTTGAGAGCACGTCATCAGTAAGAAACAATGCACGGCTAATATCAATATAACAAAATCTCTGCAAGGGTGTCAATCAAACCATACCCACTAAGAATTCCATATCTGGCAAGATCTGGAACAGGAGCCCACTCAGCATATGCGAGGATGGCATTCAAACAAGCTATAACCACATCCGCATGCTGTTTTGCCAATTCAACGTGCTGCATACCAGCTTCACTCATTGCAGCTCCAAAGTGTCTCTCAAGAAGCTGCATTTTAATTTATTTAGAAAACTACCACTGCAGCAAGCAATTTTAAGGAAAAATCTGTGGCATACATTATACAATAAAGGCAAAATCTCAGGCAAAGATTGAGTAAGTCCCCGCAACAATAGCCTACGCCTGTCACCTGAAGAGAAGTCCAATACAGAAGTAAGAAAGGAGGATGGAGTTCAGATGATCAAAAGATTTAGAACCCAAAAGGTACTTCCTCCATAATGTCTAAGCTAAACCATAAAGACGAAATCAGAGTTCACTAGATTGAACTGCCACTTTTGAACTGAAAAGTTTAAGGTGAGCATACAGAATTACAAAACTAACAAATGTTAGCATGTGTGTCTTTCCATAACCTGATTAAATTTAGCTTAATCCAAACTTCAAGATTAAGAAAAGCTCCCCCCTGCCAACAGATTAATGTGAGAATTTTTATTTATAATTCTCTTAAATACCTTCCAAGTCCTCATTGTGAACTGTAATATCTTCAGGCAGCCATCTCAGCGTCATCAAGACCAATTCAGCCTATTGTTTAAGAAGAAGAAAAAGACAGGAACAATTTCATTGCCTGCCTCAATAAAATAATCATTGAAGTAAATAAATGAAAGAGTATTCTACTTGTAAGGGGCCCTGTGCAGACAAGGAAGCTAATAAAGTAAATATCTCTTGCCAAAGATTAGGGCCTTCTCTTCTAACTATCTGCAACAAGATAAAGATATTAATCTGAGAAAAGTGAACGGAACCAAATACCAATGATGACAGCAAGTGAAAACTCCTACCTCAGCTACAAGGGCAGCTGACTGACTCTTAAGAGGCCAATTCTCACATGCATTAGCAACCTCTGACACTTGTTCAATAGAGACATTAACAACGTCCCTGCACTCCGGAGGACTTAATTCGTCCCACCGTAGTCTAACCAAATGCTGCAAAAGAAAGATAGCTTATTAGTAAGAGCAAGGTTATGTCAAATTACAAAAAAAGGGATATGTTTATCTATCTGGGGCATGGACATTTGATTAATTATTGTCTAGCCATTCAAACTCTCTCTACAAGTGTCTCCAGTTTTTCTCATTCTATAATATGAAATTTTCTAACAGACCTCCCTAACTGTTTGGAACTATAGGAACAGAACCTGTGCCGCAAAGTAACTTAACTCTTGATGGCTAAATCAACATGTGTTCTATATCCCGTCCTTTAGCGTAAGCATCTTCTGAAGCCCAGTTTCTTAACAGCAGCAGCAGTAAACGGTAAATACAGGAATAATCACAAATATCACAAACCTGTAGCATCTTAAAAGCATGCAGACGAATTTCTGAAGACCACTCTTTTTTCACAAGAAGAAAGGAAGTATTTGCCAAAACCCTGACATCTCCCGATTTTATCTGCAAGTGGTTTCAAAGAAAAGAAAAAAAATCGAAAAGTGTTCATAAAAAGCTCTTGTATTGAAATAAATCACAACGCCATAATAACATGATGATCACAAGTGTTAACGTTGACAACAAATTAGTGATTTCTTACTAAATGTTTTCCTCATGAGATCAAAATCCACACCAGCTTTCAGCCACAAATCGAACAAAACTGATGTGAGATTAGGAAAATAAACCACTCTTTCAACCAGTTTAACTTTCTGATTGGAGATGAAGGAAAATTCCAAGGGGCAACCATTTACAACTCAAATCGAGCTCATTCTATTTCCACCATTCTCAATCAATCAACTTGGAAGCAATTAACGTTAGATTAGAAGCAATCAATCAACTTGGAAGAACGAGCTCGGAATTTTTTACATTTTGTTTTGGTTTCTCCTATAGACCTCTGAAGAACCGCAAACGTAACAATGACAGCACAAACCCTAAAACAGGAAAAACCAAGGCAAAGCAACTAATGCTTAAACCCACCAACTAATACAGAAGCATGCAGCACAAATACGCAAATCGATCACCGAGCAAAATTATAGAAAAGAAGTCAGAAAATCGAAAAGAATATTACAGATTCCAGAAATTCGACCGCCGATTTGCGAGTGTCGGGCGTGGAGCTATAATCGAGGACGGCGAGAATCGCTCGGGCCACATTACTCGCCGTGGAGCTGCTATCGTCCATTACTTCCGGCGAAAAAGGCTTTCCCTAACCAAAATTCCTTCTATAATCGAAACGCAAAGATAGATTCTGTTCTTCCTCGTCTTGCAGAATCAGCAAAATGAGAGAGAGACGACTGATTTGGCTTCGGGTTTGGGGTTTACGAAAACCACGGTTCTTGTTAAATGCATTTTGTGTCTCTTTGTTAATTTTAATTTTCGCATACATTCGTCGTCAACTTCTATAATTAATAGATTTATAGAAACAATTAGAAATGTGTGCTTTGATAATAAAAACAAAATAAACAGACAAAAACACAACAGTGCCATTGCATGCTAGTGTTGTGGTTTTTTTTTAAATTAGTTTCACAACATTAAAGTAGCGTTGTGGAAAATTTTCAAAGTTTTTATCGATTAATTTTAAACTACAAATGTAATATATTTATTTTAATTTAGTTCTTAAATAATTATATTGCACAATAATTGAAAGAACAAAATTAAAAAAAAAGTTTCTCTTAATTAAAAATTTAAAACACTTTACATTTCAATAAGACAAAAAGATGAAACTTAAAAGAAATTAGTCAAATATTCGACTAATCAAAGTTGCCAGCTTTCTTTTGTAACAACTTTTTTTTTAACTTTGATGCAAAGAGAAAAAAAAAAGAAGTTATATGAAGATTCCTTTCTTCACCAAGGACTTGGAATTTTCTTTTTGTAATATATAAAAAAAAAAATGAAAACTTCACATTGAATCAATACTATAAAAACACTAAATCTCTCCCTATGTTTGACACTTCAGCTTTTTTGTACTCTTACAAGATGATACTTCATTAAAAATATTAAATCTAAGAAACCAATCAAAATAAAACATTAATACACATAATCTCAATATATTGACACATGAGCAAGCTAAAGAAAAGATATAACAAGTCTTTGCCCTTTGAAAAGCCCACGTAATATACAAAATTAGCATAAAACATAAATTCTTTTATAATCTTTTATTTGAATCAGTTGGTGCAATTAACGCCGGAGCAACAAGCTGATCCGAAAACTTATGCCGATTGTATCCATTTGGTGTCTTCCTGGTTTACTTGACACGTGGAATGAATTCCTTTACACACGTATTATCTCCCGTTCCTCTTTGCTCCATCGATCGGATGCCTCGAATTTTTTTTTTTATGTCATAATGTTCACAAATTTTCTTGAATTGTAATTGTGAAATGCTTTTTTCGTATGGTTATTATAGATTCGCTTAACGACTTTGACTTCATATGTTACAATTTTTGTATTTAATAACTATGTGCAACCTTATGATTTTTTATAATGTGGAAACTAATAGAAAACTAACTAATTACTTTCTCGTCTATTTATTCAATTTGGATGTCTGCTAATTTTGTTGTTTGAAGCATAAAGGAGTAGAACACCTTGACGCAGTCAGATACGTTATGTAGCTTAATGGTAAATATTTATATTAAAATTATATATGTATCTGAAAAATCTTACAAGTCTACTTGACTTACGGTTAATCAATTGTTTGGACCAATAAAACTTTCAACATTATTACAATATCATAATTTTGTTTTGTTGGATTTTTGTTTTTGTTTTATGATGAAGTATGTTAAGTTGTCATCAATTTACTTTCTTAAACCTTTGTTTATATTTTCTTAATTTTTATAATTAGCTACAGAGAAGATATGCTCAAATTTGTTTGGATAGGTAATCTACTTTTTTTTAAGTTGAGATTTACCGATCAAGTTAAGAAACTAAAACGGGTGAAACATAATTAGTCTAATCAAGAACTTGCTTATTTTTATATGAACTTTTATCCAAATCATATTGTTTTTTCTGTAATTTTTACATCCAATGTAGATGGATACTTCCACTTGAATGTTTTGAATTTTTTATATATCGTAATGACAATCATGGTTTACAAAGTATTTGGTGAAAATGAACCAAACGAGAATTTGCAGGGTAATATTTCGATAAAAAAATCAAGAATATCTCAAGGATTTATCTCAATTCTATGGTGATTTTGCAAGGTATATTTAATTCTTAAGGATACAACTATAACTGGTTTATCATTTTCGAACCATCTTAGAACCGATAAAGTAAAATTAATCATCCAATCAATGTTTAATCCTCATAACCAAAACAGATATCGATATATATTTTCCGTTTCATGAGCAGATAAGACAAAAACCACGGTTTTCCACCGTTATTTGTGCACAAAGAGCTACAACACACATCCGTCGAACGAGGCCTCGCCGGAGCTAAAGAAAACTCAAACACAAGGCACTGCAATTATCAGTAGCTGGAGCTTCGTCTGTTTTAGGTTTAGCCACCGCAAAGGTTTTAGCTGTCACAAGGAAATGCCAAATATTTTGGTAATTTTGAATCAACGAATTCCTTCAAATAACACAATATTTTTTTACATGTTATAGACTATGTCATTCTCTATAGTTTTGTTCTACGGGTTATTGACCTTCTCCATGATCCTATGACCACTGTGGCGTTGGGTTCCACAGTGGTGATCCTCCGGAGATTTCGGTTCCACGATATGATGGAGGCGATCGAGAAGTGACACGATTTTAGCTTTGGCTCCGCCGGGTTTGGTAGCTATGATCAACGGCGGAGTTCTGATCAAGGTGAAGTAAGATCTTAGATCTCTGAGAACGGTGAGGTGTGGTGGAGCGTCGTTGAGCAAGAAGGTTACGAAGGAGTTTGTTTAAATCAATTGTTTCCGAATTTAAAAGTGATCTTCTTGATCTATCATTTATCTTTGCCTTGGACAATGTTGGAAGGTGTTTCACTCATCCGTCGAGGTTTACAACATTAGTTGATTTTTAGCCATGTGCTTCTTACATTATATAGAATATAAATTTCAAGAATTGTGTCGAAGTTGGGCATTGCTTATGTGCAAGTTTTAACCCATTATATTTTTAGTTGGTTATACATGTTTATACATCTTTCTTGATTTTGTTGTGATATGTAGTGCTCTCGTAAACAATTAATTTAATAATTTTGGTTGGATAAATAATGTTTTTTTATCAAAAATATAAAGTTTCTTTCATCAATTTGAATGGGTTCTGCATTTTGTCTCAAATATTCAATTCAAAGATCTTTAGTCTTATTGTTTCAATTTAC
>PKML01005336.1:302577-334809 GCA_002933935.1 Eutrema yunnanense | reverse complement strand
AACTCTCTTACAAGTTTGATTATATCTTGGCGTGTAATATGCCAGAATTTCTGGAAGAATCTACTAGTCATTCCGTCTGGTCCTGGCGCCTTTTCTGGGTTGATATCAAAAAGAGCCGCTTTAATTTCATCTTCAGATGGTTCCATGACTAAGAGTCGATTGGTATCCTCTGAAACTTTCTCGGTTATGTACCGGAGTGACTCTCCTGGATTAGAAGGTTCCGAGGAGGAAAATAAATCCTGAAAATACTGGGTCGCTACCCGTTCTATCCCGGACTCATTTTCTACCCAATTACCATTTTGGTCTTTTAATGAAATAATTCGGTTTCGAGCCCTTCTTTGTTTAGTGATGGCATGGTAGAACTTCGTATTTTTGTCACCATGTTTATGCCAAAGATCTCGACTTTTTTGTTCCCAAAACACCCCTTCTTCACGAAAAGCTGTACAAAGCTGTCTCCTGATATCCTCTATCTCCTCCAAGGTCAAATTTTCATCGTCTTGGGCTAAGTCTAGTTGGGTTTTTAGTTCCTCAATCAATCTTGCCGTGTTAGTGGGCAGAGTTTTCTTCCAAGCAGATATTTTTCTACGACATGTGGCTATTTTTTGATGGAAATCCCGACTCGGGATGTCATCAAAAGGGCCCCACCCCGAGATTACAGTTTCTTTAAAACCGGGTTTTCCCACCCATCTCTTATCGAATCGAAAAGACTTTTTCCTCCTCTGACTATTAGCTTTGATCATAGTTAAGACCGGCCGGTGATCCGAACCCCACAGTTTAAGGTACTCCACAGAAGTGTGGGAGAATAGGGCGAGCCATTCCTCGTTTGCGACTGCTCTATCCAAGCGGCATTTGACTTTGCCAGACCGTCGTCTTCCCACCCATGAGAAAGAGTTTCCCTTATAGGGAAGGTCTTGCATCCCGCAATGGTTCAGCATGGTACGGAAGGGGATGAAAGAGTTTTCAGATCTTCTAGGCCCCCCCCGCTTTTCGTGATTTCCTGTAATTTCGTTAAAGTCTCCTATCATGAACCAAGCATTGCTCCTGTTCAGACTCATCCGAGTAAGTCTTTCCCAAACACGTTCTCGGTTTTGTAAAACCGGATCTCCGTATATGAAAGTCATAGAAATTTTGTGTCCCTCCAGTTTAGTTTCGACATCAATCATACGATCATCAGAATAAGAAATAGAAACCGAAGGATCATCCATATAAAAAAGGGCTAGACCACCGCTACGGCCTCTCGGCTCAACGGTCCAAACATGGTCATAGCCAAAATACACTTGCATATCTTGCAGAAAAAAACGATTGTTCTTTGTTTCCGATAAAAATAAAAAACGAGGAAGAAAACATCGATGGAGTTCTTCAAGGTGCTCCTTTGTCAAGTCGGCTCCCGCCCCTTGACAATTCCAGCCGATCACGTTCATAGTAGATTGTTATTTGGTTTCTGGGCTCCTCCCAAACCAAAAACAGAAGCTGATTTTTTCTTTTCTTTCTTCAAATCCTTAGCCTGTTTTACTTCATTAGGCCCAGCCACGCTGACCTCATCTTTTCCTGGCCCAGGCCCATATGATTTCCCTTTGCCCTTGTTCTTCGGCGATGGTCGGTTTTTTGAGAAGTTCATCTTCTTCAGAGATAATCCCATAGCTGCAGGACTTTTTGGGATCTGTTTCTTCTTTGTTGAGTTAATCTTTTCCCTCTCTTTAATTTTAACCGTCATCTCTGGTTCATCGAGATTCTTCTTCGGGCTTCCTTCTTTGTTCAAAAACAAGCTTTTTGGTTCTTCCTCCGATGGCTTCACTTGCTCCGCTTCCAGTCTCTGCTGCTCCTCACGCAGGAAGTCATCTCCCAGAAGGTCATCATTGTTAAGGAAGTCTTCGTCATCTCCATCTTCGTACAGATCGGCCTCATCTAGCCATTCGTCGTCTTCTGCTAGGACTTCGATCTTAGCCGGAGAATCGAGACGATTCGTCTCTTCCACAGGCTCTTCTTCCATCAATTCATCCTCAATACTCTTCAGAGTTCCTGCAAATTCAGAGTCCACTGCCTCTAATTCTTCCATCAAAACATCCTCTCCTAAATCCGCATCGAGATCCTCCATCATTGGTTCAGCAGCTTCCGCTTCTGCTTCCGCTTCCGCTTCTGCTTCTTCCTCCAAGGTTTGATCGTACCAGCTCTTATTGATGACAAAATCAATCTCTTTGTTGCCCTCAATCTGATCAACTGCTTGTTTCTGATTTTTGAAATTTGCCAGGACAATTTGATCGAAGTTTAGACTTTTTTTCGCGGAGCTCCCAGCTTCCGAAGCTTCTCCAGCCTCGATGTCTTTTCCGTTACTCAACGCATTCGATTTTCGGGATAGATTCAGACGGAAAGGGCGATTTCTTTGATGATCTGGGGCCACCTTGCTCTGTTTTGCCTTATTCCAAGTACGGTGAGGGTCCGAGACAGTCCTTTGAGAGTCAGAAAGTTCCCCAGTTTCTAGCGGTTTTTTTGAAACCAGAGGATTCGAGGCACGGCCTTCCTTTTGAGGTAAGTTCTCCTTCTCCCTGTTTCTTCCCGCATTCCGTTTGCTAGCCGCGAAGGACTCCTCGTATCGTCTTTTGCGATAGACATTTTCAGGTTGTTGTTGATTGGGATGTTCTCGACGGCGAGGTTGGTTTTCAACCCGAGGTACATAACGATTCTCAAACCGACGAGCTTCAGATCGGTAGTTAGATTTAGAGCCATGATCGATTCTGTTCCATACACTTTCATTTCTTCTCTCTTCCACCTCGCGATGCTCAACTCTACCTTCTTGAGGTATATTTTTTCCTTTCTCCATCACAGCTAGGGTTTTTATGGCTTTTTCAGTGTGAGTGATACCTTGGTTTCTTTCCCGGATTGGTGCAGATAACTGTCCAGCTTGTCTACGAGTGGACAAGATGTCTTTATCTTTAGTGAGCTCATCTCTTGTAGACAGAGGTGCAATCCTTGCTGCTTCTCTAGCCAGCATTTTTTCCTTTTTTTGGTCTTCTGTCAGAAGCGGACAAGTTCTCTCATCATGAGAGATAAGTTTACAGGCTGTCAAGTTTCTCATATTTGAGATCTACTTTGACGACTTCTCCGGATTGGAGGCGAACTTTAGACTCAAACTTCAAAGGTGCATCTGCATTTAGAGAGACTTGCATCCTCGCTGCTCTAGCATCTACAGCCTTTACCTCTCCCAGTCTTCTTCCGATAGCACTGAAGTTCTCATCCATCCAGAAGTGTGTAGGAATCCCGGAAACTCTTATCCAGAAAACCATGTTATTTGGGAAAGCATCTCCCACGTGTGGGATCCATCTCTCCAGGGAAAAAGACCACTTGTTGAAGTGGCATGGTCTTTTATTAAGCACTCGCTGAAGATCTGCTTCGGAATCGAAGTCGAATTGGAATCGGGAGTTTCCTAGATCGATACCATGGACTCGGCCTTCGACATCCCAGATGTTAGGTCGCGGCATGAAGGTAATGAGAGCTTCTGTGCTTCTGACTTCTTGGTTAAACATTCTTCCTACAAGACTTCGGTTGAAGCGAGCAATGAGCTGAGAATTATCCACATGAGGTAGATCTATGATTTCCTCGTCATCTTCTAGGCTGGTGTTTGCGATTTGGTTATGTTGAGACATTGTAGAGGTAATTTTGAGTCTTTCTTCTTTGGCCAGGGGGCTTCTTCGGATATAGATGGAGCAGAGATACTTAGCACAAGGCTAGAAATAGATCAGGTAACTAGAAGATCCACTCTTTCCAGACCGAGAAACACCTTCAGTCTTTTGAGTAAGAGACTAAGAGCTATGTTGAGGCATAGTTTCTTTGTGTGGTGAAGTTTGTTAGAGCTGTTTGGGAGCCGTACTCTGGTTTGTTGCAAGGTTGTTAACGGGACTTAGCACGAGGCTAGAGATTTGAAGAAGACAATGTAGATGCAGGAGCAGGAAAGTATTCCAAAAGGCCGAGACATCTTCTAAGCAAACTTGGAGTTTTGTCTTGTCTTCCGGTTTGAAAAAGGAAGTCTGGTGACAATCTTAGCACAAAGCTAGAGTTTTAAGAAGAAACTGGAAACGCAGCATAATCTTCTAAAAAGTAGAGGGAACAGAGACTGAAGCTTCTAGACCATCTTGAAACATTGCCTTATCTTCGAGGTTGAGCTTTTGGAGGAAGAGAGGTTGTTTGATGCAGCTTTGGGAAGACCAAGAGGCCTTAAAGCAGAGAGAAGACCCTCCACCATGGTGATGGAGGTGGAGCCACGGTGGCTGAAACTCCAAAGGAGCTTGCCGGCGGTGAGGATGTTTCCTTATTTGGTATCTTTAAATTTTGAGATTTGGAATAGATCTAAAACTTTTCTGGTTTGGGCTTCTTGGGAGATGGGCCTGGGAGAGAAAAAAAACTACATATTCATATATCTATGTTACATTTATCTAAACATTATATTAATTAAATAAAAAATAAAATAAAAGATACGAAAAAACCTGCGGCTTAACGCGGGTATACACCTAGTATCATATAATTTAATTTCCCTCATTTCAACGTTTTTGACAATTCTCTTGTACAATACAGAAATCAAACAAATAAGAAACATATATAACCCACCAAAAAAAAAAAGTATCTCTATCAAAAAGGAACCTTTTGAAACTTGCAGATGTATAAATTATAATAATCTCAAACAACGATTCTTTTTCCTTTAAGCTTAGCAGCCATTCTTCTCTCCTTGTTAATATCATTCCTCCTCCGTGCGGTTGAGTCAGACGCTCCAATGGGAGCCAAAGGGCCTGACCAAGTCTGAAATGGCTCTTTTGAGTATGAAGACGTGAATGAGTTTGAGCTATACGGTATCTCCGATGGGTCCAGTCGCCGTGAAGATCCCACTGGAAAACCGAGCGACCCGTCTTGATGCGGTGGAGGAAACTTCTCGCTCTTGCTCTTCGCATTCGCATGCGTGATCAAACGCATCCTCTGTTATAAAGAAAACAGGAAAAGACTCAGACAAGTAAACCAAGAATGTTGCAGAAAGATTTCATTTTTGGTTAAGTTTTTTACATCGATGTTAGATTGATTCTCGGCGTTGGCTTCAGGAGCCGGCATTGCTCTTGGAGCTCGTTCTCGGGGTCTGATTCTTCTGCCGCTCTCTCCTTGGGCCTTACGAGCTTCTCTTTGTCTGCAGAAACGAATACATCGCTCAAGCCACCGAAACCAAAGGATATATTCGGGTAAAACCAAACCCGGATTGAATAATGAACAATCCTACAAGCCAGCCATAAAGGTAAAGAAAAACGAAAAACTTTACCTCCGATACTCTTCGTCTCGTTTCTTGGCATCAATCTCTTTGGTTGGAGGATATTTCGGGAGATCAGAAGGTTCACATGGAAATGGCTCCGTCCTGAAGAACTGTACAGCAAAAATAAATCAGCCATTGAAGTTTGAACCATGATTGAATCACACGCCTAAAGATTCAAAAGTTTCAAGCTTTTCTTCTATCTTAATACTACTTTTCTTTATCAATATTATTAGCATTTGATCAATTTCGTAAGATTTAGTACATCCCAAGAGATTCCAATTTCCAGATTTTCGCATATAAACACACAAACTGTTCTCTGTTTCAAAGGCTCAAACTTTTCGTTGCGAGAAACTTACATCACTCATCAACGCATCTGTAGCTGTCTGGCGCTCAGACGGATCAAGCGCTAGAAGAGTATCGACTAGAGAAAGCGCCTCAGGAGAGAAAGCTTGGTAAACCTCTCTTACTTTTCTTTTAAACTGCGGTAACGGCTTGTGCTGAGCATGCTTAAGATGAGAAGGAAGCCTAATCTTTCTCCAATACTCTTCAGAAGGGGATCCACATAACTTATATATCCTATGCAACTGATCGACCTGCACCATGAACATTATCCCGGTTCACATTACATACGAATAAACCAAACTTTTCTCAAACCTGAAAATAAAAATCTTACTTGAGAACTAACCTCGTTACGACCTGGCATAATCGGTCTACCAGCTAATAACTCGGCTAAAATGCAACCGGCGCTCCATAAATCAACGCCGACACTATACTCAACAACACCGTGAAGAAGCTCCGGGGCTCTGTACCATAAAGTAACAACCCGGGTCGTCATTAGTTGCCTTTTACTCGCATCAAAAAACGTTGCAAGCCCGAAATCTCCTATTCTAAGAACTCCGTCATCGTCTATAAGAAGGTTTGATCCTTTAATATCACGGTGAAGAACTCCTCGGTTATGGCAATGCTCGAGCCCTGAGAGTAGTTGCTTCATATAGCATTTAACCTGAAACATAGACATTATTAACACGGTTAGGGCTCTCCCAACGATTTTGTGTTGTGAATCTATTTCACTAATGCCTGACCTGTTGCTCGGTGAATGTTATGTCCGGGCTTGCAGCGAGACCAGCTAAATCATGATGCATATAATGGAAAACCAAGTACAAACTATTCGACATCCTCGAAGTAACCAAACCTTCTAATTTGATGACATTAGGATGATCCAATCTCCTCAAAATCAGAATCTCTCTAGCCATAAATCTCAAGCTCTCGCGTTCCATAATATCACACCGCACTTTCTTCAATGCCACAATGTTTCCAGTCAATGAATCTTTCGCCTTGTACACATTACTATACGTTCCTGATCCAATCTACACAGAGAACAACAAACTTCAATTACCCAAAATCATTGCAAGAAAACAAAACAAGAAAACAGATTTTTCTCTCACCTTCTCAATCTTCTCAAAAGAATCAGCTTTTCGTGGAAGCCATCCGCTTAGAGCTTCCCCGCAGACTTCAGAGAGCCACGGTGGCCATCCGGCTGAAACTTGTTCACCGAGCAAGTTCTTTGGCGGGTTGCTCCGTCTCGGGTCAGGCTTAGTAGACCTTTTTCTTTCGCCTTTGGGTTTTCTCTCTTTGGCCTCAGTCACAACAAAGCCATTATCTTTCTTGTGATTCACAATAGCTTCATCATTCCTAACCTCCTCACCAGTAGAAGCCGAAGCCGAAGCAGAAGCAACAGCGACACTAGTGCTCTCTGTGGTTTCGGTTTTAGTCACGGACACGTTGTTTATTACTTCTTTTCGATTAGACTCGATCCTTGAGCTAACTTCGTGTCTAGACCCAGAAACTGATCCTGGTGATCCGGGTCGACCCAATACACAACCCATCTCATCAAACTAACCTTCATTGGCTCAACATGTTTCTAAAAGAGATCTCTGTGACGTTACCAAATCGCTTTTGAATCAACTTTAACTGCTGCAACACACACATAATTGGAAAATGAAAATCCCACGAGTTAATAAGGAAACAAAGAAGCTGATGATTCCAACTCGAAACCCAGTAATTGTTTTCACATCGGAGATGAGATTTGACTAAAAACAACTAAGGAAAATTTGAAAAAGAATACTTACTTTATTATGATCGAAGAGGGGCGAAATTCACGACCCAGATGGTCAAATCTGAGAATTGGAGAGACAAAAACAGCTGCAGAAAGAAAATTAAAAAAAAAACCCTAGTTTAAAGACAGGGGCGATGTCAGGCTGTGAGACAAGTCAAAGGAAGGCAAAGATCTGGAAACTTGTTTAGATACAAAGCTGACTCAAAACTCGGGAGAAAGAGACAACAAAAATAGGAATGGATGGAGGGATTTCAAAATTCTCACAAAAGAGAGCCAAAAAGAAAAAGTGAAATGGAGTCCATAAGTTTTAAAAATCAAACCTTTAAAAGCAAACAAAAAGAAAGAAAGAAAGAAAAATCAATTAGGGGTTTGGAAAAGGCAAAGGCGATACATACACATTTACACAAACAGATACAGACCGAATAACATACTTACCTCCATTGATTAAGAAAGAAAGAAAGAGACCAACAGGATTGGTTGAAGTTGAACTGCTTCGAATTAGGCTTTTTATTTACTCCAAAAACTCTTTTCTTTTTTTTAAGCTTTGAATCAGACAAGAAAAAGGAATAAATAGAAACAGACGAAGATCTGTTGTCTGTTTGTATTATTATGTGTAATTGTTTTCGGACGCAACAGGTCAAAAGGCTCAAAGTTACTACTACTCTTGAAGCCCCCACCAACCTAAAAACCCTTTGATATATATTAGTAGTCCTTTGTTGAGCATAATAAAGTTTCTGTAGAATTATTGTTTTTCTTTTTAAAATTATGATTTTTTTATTAAAAAAAAACACATTTTCTTAAGAAAACATTGCTGTCTTAAAAGCATTTTGTACATAGTTTCATTTTTTTTTAAATGATGATGAGGTCTGGTCACTAAGACCATCTCCAATGGTTTCCTTAAAATGAAGTTTCTTCAAAATGAAGAAGGGTTTTCTCCAATAATTTGCTTCATTTTTGTCTTCAAAAAGAATATTTCAAGTATATTTTATCTTCATTTTATTATTAATCGTTAATAAGACCCTTTACTTTTAAGTTTTACAAACTTTCACCTACTTATTTTATTTATAGCAATTGTTCAATAAAATTACTATTTTAGATAATTTAAACATTTATTATATAGATAAAATTACATTACATAATGAAATAACAAACAACAATATAATTTTATGATGTACTAGTAGACATATATTTTTCCCATAAATGATCAATTAACGCAATTTGAAGTGAGAAATGAGTTTTTATATGTGTGATTTACATTTTTACTTTATAATTTGATTGGATAAACACATAGTTTTAAAATTAATTAGGTAAAAGAAAACATATAATTTTGTTTGGGTATAAAACAAAAAAATGAAAAATTGAAGACACATTTTGTAAATAAAAAAGTTCACCTTCAAAAAATGAAGAAATGAATAATGTTCATTCAGAAGGTGAAATTGAAGCACCATTGGAGAATGATTTCTTCATTTTTATCTTCAAAATGAAAAAAAGTGAAATTTGAAGGACCATTGGAGATGACCTAATAACCCATAATTTATGTTATGAAACAGCTATAGAGGAAAACTCGAGCATTTTATTTTAATTAAGATAAAGATTTTCAATGAAAAATAATCATATATATATGAAAAAAAACTAGTCCGATCTTATATATATATAATTTTTTTTTTTTTGAATTGCTGAGGTTCTGGACCCGTACATCCCGGAGTGGGACCTAAACTATGTTAAAATCACTCATTTGGAGAGACCCCTCCCAACGGGAATCGAACACATGGCCGGTAGGAAATGCACATACCCACTCTTTCTTAACCACTAGGCCAATTCAACGAAGTCGTTCAAAAAAAAAAATACCACTAGGCCAACTCAAAATTGGTAGTCCAATCTTATATTTTAGTTGGTCAAACAATATTACTTAACATAAGAAAACAATATTGGGTATACATCTACCTAATCTTGGAATGTATCACTAGAATAATACCATGACTTTTTTAATGATAAAATAGGAATTGGAGAAAACAAATAAAATAAGAATTATGATAAATAAATAAAATGAGAGAGTTTCCTTCATCTCTCCAATCAAAGAAGCTCCATTATCAAGACTCAATTGTAAACCAAACAAGGAACAAAGGCTAAGAAACTAGTGATTACTTCTGTCCTTTAAAAGAAACCATTTTTTCTTTTTCTTCTTTTGATTTTATAAACGAAAGCTATATATATTTATTCATTCCAAGCATTGTAAATTACCAAATTACAATATTTATGTACTCTTCTTATAGACAATATTTATTCATTAAAATAAACATGTGTTATTTTGTAATACATAACAAAATTGTGCCAGTCAATATACCAAAATAAACATGCATATACTACCGCCTAGTCAATAAAGAAAGATACAAGATCATGAAAAAAGATACTCCGCCTACAAATCCCTAATATTTTTTATTTGGTGGATCTACAGACATGTTTTGTAGCAAATATTTGATTTTATCGATTTTTAAAAATCATAACACATTATTTTTATATAATTATATATTGTTTCCAAAATACGAAATTGTTAATCCAACTCGCAGAAATAACGTACAAACTGAATTGAAAAAGAGTACCAATTAATCATAAAGAACAAATATAAAGTCTCAAGTGAAAGGATTCTAAAATACGACTTCATCATTCAAAATGATGATTTCAGATAAATAAGTACTTAACACCTATTCTTCTAGATCAAAAGCAGACCAATTCCAGAAAAAACACTAAATCTTACACTCAAGAGATTTATCAAAACCTTTTTTTCTTCCTCAGTCCTTGTTTTTCTTTTTCTTCTCTTTCTTATCTTTCTTCTTGGCTGGTGTTTCAGCTTCTTCTTCTTCCTCATGCTTTCTCTTCTTCTTATTCTTCTTCTCCTCCTTCGCAACCTCTACGACTTCAGTTTCTGCTTCAGCTTTCTTCTTCTTCTTCTTCTTCGATGATTCCTCCTTTACGGGTTCCTCTTCTTCTTCCACCTTCCTATTCTTCTTCTTCTTATCTTTCTTCTTCGATGACTCCACATTGTCTTTGGCCTCAGATTTAGATGGCGTTTGGACAAGAGAATCGGCAGCAGAGTTGTAAGTCTGCACATAACAAACAACAGTTAAAATTACTTCATAAACCCACGAAAAATTGCAACAGAAGTTTGTTAAATACAAATCCAAAATTAGAAGAAAATATGAAACAAACAAAGAGAGAATAATCTTTGACCTTAGCAGGAGTGATAAGACCACCAGATCCCTTCTTTTTATCCTTGTCATAAACTTCAATCTTAGGTTTGCCTTTAGCTGAACCAGACAGACGACCTAACTCCTTTCCATTGAGACTTCTCAACCTCACTTCAATCTGTGATATATCAACAGGTACCCGAAACGTCATCAGGTAAGACGAAAAAATTATGACCCAAGACTGTTGAGAGAGAGACCAGCAAGAGGAAAGCTATTGAAAAGTGTTACCTTAGCTCGGTTTTCAAGTCCCATTGTGTTATCTTGGCCATCACCAAGAGCATCACACCTAATAGCAAGAGCGGATTTAGCAGCTAATGACCGCGAGATCTTTCCCTTGTCCCTTTGTGATGCTTGACCAACCACAGATGCATGGTAGATCAAACCGTACTTGGGTGTGGCATGCTTTGTCTTGAGTGCTCTAAAGAGAGCTTTTTCAGCTCCAAGAATCTGAACTGTGCTCCCAGGTTGCTTGGCGAGGTTCAATAAACTACCTCCATGAGAAATTAGACGAGCCCCAACTAGCTCACCAACCAAGGCAGTCAGATTGGGAGCAACCGTGTTCATTCTGCTCTTCAGGTAATCGTAAAGCTGGGCTCTGTACTCAGCAAGAGAGAGAACCTGGTCAGTGAGTTCCCGGATGTGCAGTAAGTCGAGGTCACTGACTTCTGTTCCCATAGATATCACAGCAGCTTCCTTCAATTCCGCCTCAATTTCATCCGCTAATATCTGTAACCCAACCAGAAACAGGAGTATAAATGATCATTAGACAGGGTGTTCAGTTAACAGAGGTCCCTTTACACAGTTCACAATATGAAAGTTACCTCAGAGAAGTCTAACTTTGCAGCATTAATCCGGTTTCCCATCAATTTAACTGATTTGGCATATAGTATGTTGTCTTGTATGATTTTAGCAAGCTCGGGAAAATGCCATCCATACCATTCTCTAACCCTCATTGCATATGTGTTCAGTTCTTTGTCAAGATCATCGAGCAAACCGATAGCTTGGATAATCATGGTGTCCACCTAACCAAAAACTTAACGGTTAGGGGATGCAAGAGAAGCAAAGACAAAGATAAATTTAAATTAGTAAGATCAGATGCTAGTTTCAAACAGAAGTTCCAGAACAATTCAAGCTTAAATCCAAACACAAATCATATGCCTCACATGACAAAATCCATCGCTTCAAATAAAAAGGCAAATAAAACTTGTTAGAACCAGATAGATGATACCTTGTCAGAGCTAAACTTCAGCTTATATCTGGCGAGGCTGTGAGACAAACCCAAGCTCATAGGAGCCAAGTCTTGATCACCCAAACCAGATATGAGTTCTGTGAACTGACTTCTAACACCTCGAAGAAGCTCCATCACAGCATTGTTGTGAACACAATCGATTTTCTGTATGAGTTAATAAATTTTATATTAGAAAGACAGACAGAACAGGTGAGGAAAAGAAGTCAATAGTAATGGAAACTCAAAGAAAATACAAACCAGCTTCTCCTTGATAACATTTCCAAGCTTTGAATCAGCTACAGCTAGGGTTTCACCTTGACAGTTAGCTTTCAAAAATTTGCGCAGACCTTTGCTCGGAGTTCCCTCCAACAATTTAGCGACTGCTTCTAGAGCTTCAGACGTGTTGTCAAACTTGTCAAAAGCTATTAGCTTAACCATCTGGAACACCGAACAAGAGATTAGAGTTCCAGACACTAGGCATTTAGTATCAAAGCACATATAGAAACAAAACAAACAAAAATCACCTCTCTTGCTGAGTCAGGAGATGCGAACTCTTTACCCAAATCCTGCCAAAAACATTGAATCGATGGTTTTGAGAACAATAGACAATAATATTCACAAGGTTGAGCAAAGCAAACAAGCGAGAAAAAAATGAAGATAACTCACCTCAACAGACATCAGCTTTCCTTCATTTAGCACTTTAAACAGAGCAAACCCCGCCGGTGTCTCGAAAAGTACAATCATCTTCACAAGTCACTACCTGAAGAGAGAAAAAAAAAAGAGAACCCTTAAATCAGTTGAAAACAACAAAGTAGATTCGCAATATTGTATAGCTATCACTAAATTAAATCAAAAGTTGACATTTTTCAGATCAGAATCAAGTAAGAAACAGTATCCCGAGAAACCCTTTTTTGCTCTTGGTTAAAAGATCATGCTTTCAAAAAAAAACACGGAAAATAAGAAGACAGACAATGTTTTCGGAAAATACACGGAAGACAAAACCATCAATTACCTGACGAAGCTGCGTGAAAAGGAGGAGGAGGAGGAAGAAGATAGACAATCTCTTAGGGTTTTAGCAATCAAAGACGAGTTGGGAATCCTCTGCGTTTATAAAGGGGCATCTCTGTAACTTTGAACTTATTAGGGTTTAGAGTTTAGACCAAACGCCGGTTTAGGGCTTACAGACTAATGGGCCTAAGAGAATTGTATATCTTGGCCCATTGATAACGTTTTGTCTGTTCTTCTCTTTTAGTTTCCTTCTGCGATTGCTTCTTTCTCTCTGTGTTATAAAGTTTTCCTTGAGAAATAGAGAGAAGAAGCTTCCAGGTACGGTTTCAGCTTTTCACGTTCTCGGTAGAGAGCTATTTCATTTAAATTGGATTTCACCTCTGATTTTGCTGCTGATTATTTTTGTATTAGGTTCTGGAAATACTGAAAATCATGATTTTTGGTGTCATTTTGGGGTTTTATATTTAGGCTTTGTGTTTGAGGAAGCTGCGCTATTGTAGGAAGACGACTGGGTTATTTTGTATTCAGTGTTTTAAGTCGATAACCTAATTTTGCAGGAAGTTATGGCTAGTGAAGATGATTCGATCGAACATAAATCTGCTGTTCGTAAAGAGGCGCTTAGAGCTCTAAAGGCAGCTCAGGAACTGTCCGAGAGCAAGGAAGACGGACAAGATGATGATGCTGCTGTCGAAGAAGAGTGAGTATGCTTTGCTTGTTTTGTTTTGTTTTATCAAGTTCTTGTTGTGTGCTGGCTAAAGCAAAACTAGGAGCTTCACTAGTGCTTTGATTTTGCTTCTCTCTTTTACTATCACCATTTTTTCCTTTAAATGGCTTTCTAATGTATATATATACACTTTGCTTAGTTGATTGGTTTCGATTGCTTGGCGCTTTTGTCATATGCTTATTACTTATGGATTCTCTTGAATTTGACAGTGCCCCAGCCATGAAATTTAGAAATTATGTTCCCCAAGATAAGGAGCTTCAGGATGGTAAAGTTGCCCCACCCGAGCTACCCAAATTCGAAGATCCAATTGCTGCACTTCCACCTGCAGTGGAGAAGAAAGAGGTGTGTGGCTGCTTTTCTTTTTTTATCTTTAAATGTTTTACTCTTGTGCCTTGTAGCTTACACCCGAATTTATCATCATAGGACCCATTTGTCAACATTGCTCCAAAGAAGCCAAACTGGGACCTCCGAAGAGATGTCCAGAAGAAGCTTGATAAGCTCGAAAGGCGGACTCAAGAGGCAATGTCTGAAATCATGAGTAAGTGTCTACATTCATCCAGGAATCTTACTTAAAGCGAACATGGTTCATGTATGTGAATATGGTTCATGAGTTCGAAGACTGGATTCGTTGAAATCGTGATCTGTTGAAGAAGGTGACCAATACCAAATTATGCAAATGCAATATATCGTGATCTGTTAGTGTTAGGACGTATTTGTATTGATCTCCTAGGTATAATTCCAGTAACTGTTTTTTATGGGACTAACATATGCATTTATCATCATATTAATGCAGAGAAAGAACGTGAGGTGGCCGAAGCTGATGGAAACGCCATGGAAAGTTAAAACCTAGTGACATCGTAACAGCCACACAACATTATATTCTACTCAATTTTGTATAACTGACTGTTGTTTAAAGCTTTTCTACTCAAAGAGAGTCCATTGGCATAGACAAAGTAGGTTTATGTTTCTTTTGTGAAAATGAAAAAGAGGGATCATATTTCTCGGTCTGATTTGGTTTGGAAGAGATCATACCAAACTCTTTTTGGTTTGAGTTTGTCTGGTTGAGTTTTGGTTGATGTTAACTTCCTTGAAATAAAAGCTTCCCAAACTAAAACCAAATTTCCATTTCGGGCTAGTCCGGTTTAGTATATGCCCAATTGAAAAAGTCGAAGACAGAATTTCGTGAGCGCTTTCTCATCCGCATTCCACAATGGATGTTGGATATTAGATACAACACTTGTTTATTATTGTTTCAGGAAACAAGCAGAGATAATAAGTTTTTTTTTTTTTTCCCCAAAGCGCAAACCTAATGTACAAACTCAATAAAGTTTTCGACACCATCTCACCTAAAATCTTGGACCTTTATCGATAGCTCTGCAATCATGCCCACTTCTCATGAATCCGAGATTCGAAGAAGATAATTATTCTCCAGCATGAAGCTGGGTTAACCTAAACCAAGATTTATGCTTTCGGAATAAACAAGCAATATGGAAAAGCTATAGACTTCCATGCACCAGCAGATTCCAATTTGGGGACTCGAAACTTGTCCAGTGGCAATCTGTAGGGCAATAAAGGATATTCATATTCAACATAAAGTTTGTTCCTATCATTGTTTCATATGTAAAAAGAGCAATCTACAAAGGCTTCGGTATCAGAATTTGTGAAAACCTCACTTGAAAGATCTACCAAGGCCTTTTTAAGCCTCAATTATCTCTATTTTCTTTCTGATGAAAATACCTAAAATCAAATCACCTTCCCAAGTTCAAAACCATCAATTAGATGGAGCCTGGCTGAGACTGGTGCTCCAAATATTTTAACTTGACAAACACACCCACATAATGCATTTTCATGAGTTTTTTCACCTTTTTCGAATCATTTACCTCAAAATTTATCTAGCTATAGCCACCCTGTAGTTAAGGATCAGATCCTCAGGTTTCTTCCATATATACGCCCGTACAGTTGCCAAACTCATCTCTGGAGATAAGACCTGAAAGAATCACCAGAAAGCAAGCTCGTTCAGCACCATAAATGAGACCATCGAACCAATTTTTGTTTGTTTAATCTCTTAGAATATACAACTCTCAGCAATCAGAAGTTGAACACTGTTGGGTTCCTTGAAGCTGACTTGCCTGATTATTGCATAAGATCTCAATGGAAGGTCTGAGTTTCTGCCAAGGCTTTGATCCAGACTGTAGCAATCCATTTCCTGCAAACAGTGGCTGTGGTCCTCCTGAAACACTTGCTCCATCAATAGCAAGACTATCCAAAGGATTGTCAAGGACCATCTTTTCCACAACGTAATTGGTAACCTACATAGACATGTGAACAAAATAAAGCCATTGAACAAAAGAAAATGCAAGCAAAACTATAGGACAGATAAGTGCACCTTGTGAACTCTTAAGATCCGGGGTGCACTAAGTTTCCCTAGTGTGACCACCTGCACATTTGAACCTTCACACGGATGCAGGAAGAAGCTTAATCTGGAAATTTGGAGACTTTTCAAAGTAAGATATTTATGCAAAACGGTATGCTTTATCTATTTATAAAAAATGTAAAAACAGCCGCGAGAAAAATGCCAAAAGTCCAAACTATTTTTTTGATTAGAGAACAAGGTAGTGTCATATACTTTGTATTTTCTCTAGGTGGAAGGCGATTGTTTAAGACAGCATCCAAGCACCACAACGGGAAGTCCTTCTCATCTTCAGTTCCGGTAAACTCGGTTATCTTCTTCCTCCATGGGCCTCCTTGAGAACCCTCAGTAATGATGGAAGGAGGGGAGACAGAAGGAAACTCAAATGGAGGATACACCGGATCATTCGCAGCACTACTGTCTTCACTCTTGGATGCAATCAGATTTTTTTTGGTATCTTTTACGGATAGAATATCTCCAGAGGCAAGAGCTTGGGGTTTTGGTTTGTGCTTCTTCTTTGCCAGCCAATGACCCAGCAGGCCTTTCAGTGTTTCACGAGCTAGATTAATCTACATATCACACAATCCAATGACAAAAATAGGTTTACTTTGACTAGGTTAGAGTAAATAAAAGTCTAAAATATTCAATTGTAATACCAGATTCGAATAGAACTTGCATGCAACGATCCATTAATGATATGTAACAGCAAGATAAAAAGTCATTCTCGATTAGCTTCAGCATAACTAAAGATGCAGGCATTTAATCTACCTTATCATCTTCAGGTCGCCCAGAAACTTTGAGGTCTGCTGAATACATCTCAGCAGAGAAGCATTGTGGTGTCTCTAAATGTAAGGACAAGCTTCCAAGTCGTGTATCCACAGTAAACCATGATGGGATGCTTACCTAAAAATGCAGGATATATCATAAAGGTAAAAAAAATCTGCGAGTCTCACTAAATAATAAGAATCATAACCTGTGGAATCAAATCAAGAGGCTTACCATCTCAAACAGTTCTTCTTTCTTCTCTTCAAACGAAATCTGCAAACATAGATACAAATATATTTATTTGACTTAGTACTTTTTCAGGTGCATAATGAAGATGAATGTTAATGATAATTCAGAAATAACTAAAAAAAAATAAGTCTCATAGAGACCTTCCCATAGTCCTCTACCACAATACCCCTAGTTATATCCCATAGTTTCACAGAGCCAGCTGCGTCCTGCAAAAGAAAAACAAACAGATATCATCGACCCCTCTACAAATCTATCAACGGTGGTCTTACCAGAGCATTCAGAGAAGTCTATTTCACCTTGGTTAAGATTTGCCTTTTATTATTCAAAATCTCATGTTGCACAATTGGGTGAGTTCCTGGAACAGTTATTGACGGCTCCTTGTATGCAGGGGGCTGCAGACATGCCAAAATTTAGCCACTGATTCAAAAAATGATTAAACAGAAGCATTTACAGGAACATATTAATTTTCTTACTGGATTTAATCCTTCCAAGGACACCCTCGCCCTATTAAAAGACAAATTCCCAGCCAAGAAAGAACCACCTCGTTGAAAGACCTTTTGAGGACTCTGTACTTCGGCAGGCCATCTCTCAACAGAGGAGTCTGTTGTTGCAACCCATATACTATCATCTTGCAACGCTAATTGCTGAATCGGATGTTCCTTAGTGCACAGCAAAACACTCTCTCTTGTTGCCAAGTCTGTCAAGTATAACTGACGGAAACATAACACATAAATGACATTGAAAAAACAAGTTATACACTGGAGGGGAAACAGAGAAAGAGGCAAGCTTGTTGTCTACTCACACATTGGTCTCTTCCACCGCTGTAAACATGACTAAATGATGGAGTGCCTGCAAGCGCCCAAACAGAATCTGTATGCACTGCATAGGTATGGAGACATCGCTGCTGACCTAGATCCCAGAGTCTAGAAATGAATTCAGAACAAGTTAGAAGAACTGAAATGATCACAGAATCATATTTATGAACTAATTAAGAAAAGATGCAGACCTTATCATAGAATCAGAGGACCCAGACAAGCAAAACCTACAGTATAAAGGTGAGAAACACAAGGAAAATCTATCAGTCCGAGAAGAAAATAGGCACCAAAAGGACCCAAAATAAATCATTGATGGCGTGAACAATCAAAAGAAAACATACCTGCCAGTTGAGTCCAGAAGCAGAACTCTCACATTATCGGTATGCCCCCTCAGCTTCATACTTTTTGAACCAGTTCTAGGGTCCCAGACACGTAAAACCTGCAATAAACAAAAAGAACTGAGTAGAATTCAGAAAACATAAACCCAAATATTTTCTGCATTCTTATTCTCCGGTATATTCTCAGCTTCCTGGATTGTATGAATACCTTCTCTGTTCCACCAGAGACGAGCATCGTCCCGGTATCATTCATCGCCAAAGCATAGACGGACTCCTTATGGCCTTTGGCAATTGTTGGTGTGTACCCATGGGATGGTGATGACTGCACAGAGATATTGTTGCTCGAACCAACAGTTCTTAAACTTGTAACGGGTTGAGAGTTCCCAAGACCATTTGCACCATTTGAAGAACTATCTTCCATTGTATCATTAGGTTTCGTAACTGGTGACAAAGCAGCTTCAATATCCCATATAAAAACCTCCCCGCCAAGGCCACCAGATGCAACTACGTTGCTCTACAAGTTGTGACATCAAAATAGGATCAGACTGTGACAATCAAAAGACAATATATCCTACAGAACTTGCACCACCGCGCGAGGCAAATATTTTCAGGTGCAAATATAGAAAAATAAACCATGGAGGAATGACAAATTACATTTTTCGCCGCAACTGCCAAACAAGTAACATAGTCAGAGTGCTGACGGAGAGTCCTTGTACAGACTCCATCTGATAAGCCGTCCCATGTCTAGAGTGTTACAGGAAAATAAAGCCACATTTAGAAACCAATATGGTGGTACAAAAAACAAAAGAGTAGAAGTTTGGATATATACTGCTAGCAACTGTAACAAAGTCACAAACCTTGACCGTAGTGTCTGAAGAACAAGAAACAAGAGTGCTTTCACCAGCCAAAGCAGCGTCATTCACCTGAACAATCAAACAAGGGGTGAGCGAAATTATCACTAATCACAAGATTATCACATGTACACCAGCACAAGATTCACCTCAGGAAACACAGAATCCAGATCACTAATCATCCCTATGCAGTTATATTTTAGTGTCAGAATTAAACACCATACCCAATCAACATGAGATTCAAACGTAGCTGAGCGAAAGGTCGCATCCTCGTCAAATGCCCATCTCTTGAGTGTACCATCACGACTTCCAGTGAAGAGGTAACTTTGATCACTAGAAACAGACGACTTCAACACATCCAAGCAATTTATGCCAGCACAATGCTGCAGCGTGCACATTTGGGTAAAAAAACATCATCAGGAATGAGTTGATCTATAACTTCAAACCATTTCAAGTCTTGTCTGGTTAAAGAATATGAAGGAACCAGAAAAAAAAGGAGAAATCAAAGAAAGGGTAACACAACCCCGAATGGCAGAAAACCATAAAGGTGTAAAACAACCTGACCTTTGTGTCGTTGGCATCATTTAACACATACGTAAGCTTTTTCTCTTTGCGAGTGCGGACAGAACCGCCATTACTCCCGGCACTTCCAACCCGGTGCATTTTAAATTATCCTGAAAAGGAGAACCAGCAAGTGAGTAACTAAGCAAACTCCTCTTGAAAAACAGACTAGTTATCATCAGCTCTGTTCCAAAATCCAAAACGAAACAAGACGAGCCCGAAGATTGCTAAGACAAAGCTGGTCTAAAACGGGAAGGAACCAAAAACCTACAGGGCATCCATAGAAATCCCCAACTCAGAGGTAATCCAGAAGACAACAGCTAAACTGTGTTTTCGAAGAAGAAGATCAACATCAAAAAGGCCAAACCCTCCCCAGATTACAAAATCATCGCTACTCAACTTTACGATTCCCTACTTTTGATCCAAACACAGTACTAAAAAAAAAAAAATATCAATTTCACACCCCATCGAATATCTATGATTAATTCCAGCTATTTCCTATATTTCTAACAAGAGAAACCCAACAAAAATTGAGCAATTGAGGAGTGTAAAATATCTAAAGATGAGAAGAAGAAGAAAAAAAGGAGGATTAAGTCGTAAACGAAACCATCTACATACCTTAATATGAACTTCCGATGTAATCGATGATGATTAGCTACGAGATTCAGCAACCTCAACACACTTTTCAAACGAACACACAAAAAGGAAAAAACCCTAGAATCGATCTTTCGCGCGGGAAGGAATCGAGATTTGGGAATCAGATTGATCTAGAAACTAGAAAATTTGCACAAATTTGGAAATATGAGAGGAGGAAGAAAAAAAACTTGATAGAGTCAAGAAGGAGAACACAAGAGCAGCCTTTTCCAAGGCGTGATGGCGTTTGGAGAATTTGGAGGAAGAAGAAAGAAAAAAAAGTTTGTTTTTAATAAGAAAGGGAAAAAAAAAAACAAATGTTTAGGAACACAAACACTTTTCAAGGCTCGACTCAGCCCATAGAATCTAAAATATATTATCAAGGATAAGAAGATTACATTAATCCTCTTATTATTTTTTTTGGAAGGTGTTATTATTTTGGTTTAATTGAGATTAAACATAAAAGCATAATTCTTGGAAAAAAAAAAGAAGAAGAGAGGAACGGATAATTACAAAATTACAAAATTAATAAACAAAAAATTGAAACTAGATGTTTTTTATGTAATAAACTCATCAACTATATAATAACTAGTAGTATTTTATAAATTTCCCTGAATAAAAAGATTCTTACAAAGAAAAAATAAATCTTTTGACAGTTTTACCGTTAATTCAGGATTTCGTTATAAGCACCCTCACTAATTACTAATTAGTAATTACTAATTAAGATCTCAATCAAAACTAATATCAGACATACTAATTTTGGTATGTAATCCTAATCACACTGACTCATTTTTCCACTAGTTTCCCAAACGAGAGATCTCTCTCTCTTCACCAATGGCGTTTCTCTCTTCTTCTTCATCGTCTCCGGCGATGCAGAAAGGGATTTTCGTGAGCGTGCCGGTACTTGTACTCTCCGTTTCGTTTGCAGCTGCTGTCTTCTTCCTCCTCTCGTCTTCTCTCTCCTCCTGCTCCTGTCCTTCTTCCATATCTTCCCGTAACGTCGCCGTCGGAGGAAAATAAATCATGTGTTAGTTGTTTTCAATTTGGGCCTAACTAATAAGACCCAATCGTCTTTCAATTTGAAAAAGAAATCAATATCATTGATAATTTAATATTGTAAGATCATGATGAAACAAAATAAAATAAAATGTTCATGACGAGAAAAATAAAGGATGATTGAGGTATATATTAACAATTGACCCAATTATTAATAATCTAGTAATGAATAAATGAAAATTAAGTAACTAGCATAGAGAAAAAAAAATCAACCCAGAAATATCTTTTTTATTTTAAATATTTACGAGATTGTCATTGCTTTGAACATTTCTTTTTCGATGAGATGATTCGGCCACACTGTTCACCGGCAACACTGGTATCGCGATAATTTTATGTTTATCGTGTTATCATAATTAACATGATAACAATTATAATAACAAGTTATAAAATGTTAACGTGCTAACACTAACATCGAATACTTGTAACTTGAATAACGAGATAACCTTTCAGTTAGCGAGTCAAATACTGAGTATATCAAATAACATTTAAATTAACTATTTACTTATCAACTATCATGATATAATACATGATACATATGCTGGAATGACAGATTGGTTATATCGATAACTTGAATAACGGGATAACTTTACGCGTTAACGCGTTAAGATATTAAATATATCTCTATAATATTATTTAAGAATTTTTAAAAATGAACTTTGTTTTGTAAGTTATTACATGAAATGTCATTACAAATAACAAAGAATAATTGAAATAGGAAATGATATAATAGTCTTTTAAAATTATTGATTAGAATATGTAAAGTATATATTTTACATTAAAGATGTTATTTATTATTTCATTTCTTAATTATTTTTAATACTATATATTTTAAAATAATAATTAATTCATATATATTCAAAGAAAAAAAAATTATTCGAAATCTTGCTATATTTTTACTACAATTTATTATATTTTATTTGAATATATATCAAAACAAAAGTTGAAAAATATGTTACTAATTTTATAAAAGTTAGACACAATAAAACTATATTTTTTTAAAGAGTTCGTAGACTAACCACAAAACTAGAGTTATTTAACGATGCATATTAGAGTTATGTTTTTAAGATTATAAGTTTTTGCGAGTTAGCCCGAATAATATTTTAGTTCAATGCAAAACGGGTTAAACTGACAAATTATTACAAATTGACATATTTATCTATAATCAATAATCATTAGTTAACTATATTGTAAAATTCAGATAAAAACAATTTATTTAAATTTCAAAACAAATTTTTTTTTAAATTACTCCGCGCTATAATTAGCGCGGGTTAAATCCTAGTTGTATAACATTTACATTAACCCGATAACTTATATGATAATAATACATGATACATTTGTTGGTATGACATATTATTCAAGACAATAAATGTGATAACTTATACATTAAAACTATAAACGAGATAACTTAACGATTGTATAGCATTTACGTTAACGTGATAATTTAAAAACATTTGGGTAACTAATGTTTAATAAGGGAAAAAGAGAAATATGTAATTAGTTTAAAAATATAAGGGTAAAATTGATTTTTGCTTGTGAATAGTGATAATGAATAGTGAGATATGCGAGAAAATTAATTTCTATATTATCTCTTACCATCTGTTGGTAATACTAAAAAATTAAATAAAATGTTCATGTTTTAGTAGTATATATGTTTAAACATAGTATAAATACAAAATACAACAGGCTACTAGAACAAGAATCTATATGTTATGTGAGGATCCTCCGGAGCTGCCAAATCCAAGAGTACATAATACCAAAGGCACAATATGTTGAGATTAACATCAAAGGCATAAACGCAAATTTGTCACCTAGAAAATACGGATGCAAGAACTGAGACACCGTCTCTACTATAACCAAACCCATTAGATAGCTCTTCTCAAAACATCCAATCCCAAACTTGCTCTTGATTTCACCAGTCTCCTTCTTCTTCAACGCCTTCTCGTCTGCGTGTTGAGCCGCAAAGCCGAGCCACATCACCATGGAGTGCAATAACAGCAACAGAACCTTGATCGGGTACTCCTGCAGCTGATATAAGAGTGGAAAGAGCGAATAGCAAGAAACTGCAAAAGAAACACAGATTACTACATGGAACGGATTCATTATTGTTGAATTCTGGTTAGAAAGGAGCTTATTATAATACCTATGGAAACCAGAAAGTAGTGTTTAGCATCTTCTAGACTCTGTACCGCAACGATTGCAAGTGGGATGGTGAAGTGAAGCGATGCTTTCTCATGGACGTGCCATCCAAAGAGAAAACCGCATGTATATGCATAAGCTATCCATCTAGCAACAGCCCCGGGCTGTGGTTTTTGCCAAGCCTTGAGGAGACACGGAGTATCAGCAAGCAATACCATTGCAAATGTTGTCAATGGTGTGATCTGTCATTGTACCAGTCAATGTAAGTAAGATCAAGCGGAACTTTCATGAGATATGACAGATGTAAACAGACAAAAATGTGATAATTGACAGTACCTGAGGGAGAACTGCAAAAGGCGAAGAATCTCCAACTAATCCGCCAGTGAAAGAAGCAGAAGGAATCTGAATCTCGAATCCGAGCTTTCGTAGTAAAAAGGCAAGCCCTTTGTCCAGTATGATATAGAAAACCCAAAAATTAGGTGCCCAGTATGCATGGCACAATCCTCTCCCGAAAGGAAACATTCGCCTTACGACTTGCTGTATCTGCAACACAACAAGAAAACTACCACACAATTAGATGCTTCCTCAATAGCTCTAACCGGAAAAGTTTGACTTGATATACAGAGGTTCACTAGTTCAATTAGGTCGTTAATTTAAACATTGGCATTGGCTTTCTCTGCAATCAGGAGAAATCACTTATGAAATCGACAAGGAACAGAGATTTCTGTGACAATAATTTGACAATATGTACTTCTGCTTTCACAAATGAAACCAGTGAGATAAGCTCTCCAACACCAAAATTCCAACAAATTCTAACTCTTTGCTCAAATCAAACAGTACAATCTACTAGACATCGAGAACAATAGAATTCTCAGCTAGAATTCTGAATAATTTGGCTATATTTTTCTCAACATTGTAGATATAACACTGGAAAGCAAAAAAAAACGAAACTTTCTTCCATCAAAGAAAGAAGAACTACACTAACCTGTCCATGGTAGATAAATGGTCCATAAGCGGCGGCAAAAACCGCCACAACCACCGCGCCAATAGTCACAAGCCGTCGGAAACCGGTAGCTAAACCGGACCAGCAATAATGCCTGAGGAGATAAACGAAGTAAACCGGAGCAGCGACGGCGAACAAATGCTTGAAGCATAGAAGAACGGCGAACAGAAACCCACCCAACAGATCTCTACCATCTTGCAGAAACGAAATCGAAAGCAACAACCAACCCAGTAGAAACCCGTTGTACTGAAAATGAATGTGATCTACGATCAATAGCCCCGGAGACCAAATCACCAACGCGCAGATCAGGTTTCGCTTCATCGGTTCCAGTTTTCGAGTCAATCTGTAAACACCGAAAAGAAGACACAGATCGGAGACGATCACGCTGATACGTTGGAAGTAAATTACAGATTCGGCACTGTAATCGAGTCCTGATTGAAGATCTACGATCCTAGGATCGACGAGAACCGCGAAAACCGATAGGAAACGCTCGAAGTAGGCAAAAAAAGGAGGATAATCGAGTGTCCATTGGCTGGTCACGTCGAAATACCATTTGGAGAGAGGAAGAGAGTGTGTGATAGCTAGCCAGTTACGGTGAACCTCGAAATCTGTGCTTCTGTACGACGGGATGAGAAGGAGTTTCACGGCAGTGGCCACGGCGAAGAACCATAGCAGAAGCTGCCGGTCACCGCTCTCCCGGCGATCCATCTCGACACCGATAGACTGAAAACATTTGGGTAAAAAAACATCATCAGGAATGAGTTGATCTATAACTTCAAACCATTTCAAGTCTTGTCTGGTTAAAGAATATGAAGGAACCAGAAAAAAAAGGAGAAATCAAAGAAAGGGTAACACAACCCCGAATGGCAGAAAACCATAAAGGTGTAAAACAACCTGACCTTTGTGTCGTTGGCATCATTTAACACATACGTAAGCTTTTTCTCTTTGCGAGTGCGGACAGAACCGCCATTACTCCCGGCACTTCCAACCCGGTGCATTTTAAATTATCCTGAAAAGGAGAACCAGCAAGTGAGTAACTAAGCAAACTCCTCTTGAAAAACAGACTAGTTATCATCAGCTCTGTTCCAAAATCCAAAACGAAACAAGACGAGCCCGAAGATTGCTAAGACAAAGCTGGTCTAAAACGGGAAGGAACCAAAAACCTACAGGGCATCCATAGAAATCCCCAACTCAGAGGTAATCCAGAAGACAACAGCTAAACTGTGTTTTCGAAGAAGAAGATCAACATCAAAAAGGCCAAACCCTCCCCAGATTACAAAATCATCGCTACTCAACTTTACGATTCCCTACTTTTGATCCAAACACAGTACTAAAAAAAAAAAAATATCAATTTCACACCCCATCGAATATCTATGATTAATTCCAGCTATTTCCTATATTTCTAACAAGAGAAACCCAACAAAAATTGAGCAATTGAGGAGTGTAAAATATCTAAAGATGAGAAGAAGAAGAAAAAAAGGAGGATTAAGTCGTAAACGAAACCATCTACATACCTTAATATGAACTTCCGATGTAATCGATGATGATTAGCTACGAGATTCAGCAACCTCAACACACTTTTCAAACGAACACACAAAAAGGAAAAAACCCTAGAATCGATCTTTCGCGCGGGAAGGAATCGAGATTTGGGAATCAGATTGATCTAGAAACTAGAAAATTTGCACAAATTTGGAAATATGAGAGGAGGAAGAAAAAAAACTTGATAGAGTCAAGAAGGAGAACACAAGAGCAGCCTTTTCCAAGGCGTGATGGCGTTTGGAGAATTTGGAGGAAGAAGAAAGAAAAAAAAGTTTGTTTTTAATAAGAAAGGGAAAAAAAAAAACAAATGTTTAGGAACACAAACACTTTTCAAGGCTCGACTCAGCCCATAGAATCTAAAATATATTATCAAGGATAAGAAGATTACATTAATCCTCTTATTATTTTTTTTGGAAGGTGTTATTATTTTGGTTTAATTGAGATTAAACATAAAAGCATAATTCTTGGAAAAAAAAAAGAAGAAGAGAGGAACGGATAATTACAAAATTACAAAATTAATAAACAAAAAATTGAAACTAGATGTTTTTTATGTAATAAACTCATCAACTATATAATAACTAGTAGTATTTTATAAATTTCCCTGAATAAAAAGATTCTTACAAAGAAAAAATAAATCTTTTGACAGTTTTACCGTTAATTCAGGATTTCGTTATAAGCACCCTCACTAATTACTAATTAGTAATTACTAATTAAGATCTCAATCAAAACTAATATCAGACATACTAATTTTGGTATGTAATCCTAATCACACTGACTCATTTTTCCACTAGTTTCCCAAACGAGAGATCTCTCTCTCTTCACCAATGGCGTTTCTCTCTTCTTCTTCATCGTCTCCGGCGATGCAGAAAGGGATTTTCGTGAGCGTGCCGGTACTTGTACTCTCCGTTTCGTTTGCAGCTGCTGTCTTCTCTCTCCTCCTGCTCCTGTCCTTCTTCTGTATCTTCCCGTAACGACGCCGTCGGAGGAAAAGAAATCATGTGTTAGTTGTTTTCAATTTGGGCCTAACTAATAAGACCCAATCGTCTTTCAATTTGAAAAAGAAATCAATATCATTGATAATTTAATATTGTAAGATCATGATGAAACAAAATAAAATAAAATGTTCATGACGAGAAAAATAAAGGATGATTGAGGTATATATTAACAATTGACCCAATTATTAATAATCTAGTAATGAATAAATGAAAATTAAGTAACTAGCATAGAGAAAAAAAAATCAACCCAGAAATATCTTTTTTATTTTAAATATTTACGAGATTGTCATTGCTTTGAACATTTCTTTTTCGATGAGATGATTCGGCCACACTGTTCACCGGCAACACTGGTATCGCGATAATTTTATGTTTATCGTGTTATCATAATTAACATGATAACAATTATAATAACAAGTTATAAAATGTTAACGTGCTAACACTAATATCGGATACTTGTAACTTGAATAACGAGATAACCTTTCAGTTAGCGAGTCAAATACTGAGTATATCAAATAACATTTAAATTAACTATTTACTTATCAACTATCATGATATAATACATGATNATCTCCCATTCCATTGTTCTGTTTCTAGAATCCAAAGACTCTAGCTTTATCTGTGTTGGTCATTACTTCTCTGATTTCACTGTGTTGGAAATTCAGGTACAAGGGTATATCCCATTACGAAGGAGAAGAAGCAAATAACCACACAGCTCTTCCATGCCCTGGTGAGTTACTAGTTGAGCAGCATCACAGCAACTACGGTGAACCTTGGGCAGGTGGGCGCGATGTATTCGAGTTCTTGGCTGAATCAGCCAGTCTTAAACCAAACTCTCGTGTCCTAGAAATCGGATGTGGCACATTACGTGTGGGTTTGCATTTCATCCGCTATCTCAATCCCAAACATTTTCACTGCCTTGAAAGGGACGAGCTTTCTCTAATGGCTGCTTTAAGGTACGAGCTTCCATCTCAAGGTCTTCTACATAAACGACCTCTTATACTCAGAGGCGAAGATATGGAATTCAGCAAGTTTGGTTCAGATATAACCTATGATCTGATCTACGCAAGTGCAGTCTTTCTCCACATGCCTGATAAACTCGTGTGGACTGGACTCGAAAGGCTAGTGAAAAAGTTAAAGCCTTATGATGGGAGAATCTTTGTGTCACATAACGTAAAGTTTTGTTCGCGGTTAGGAGGAGACGAGTGTGCAAAGAAGCTAGCAAGTTTAGGACTTGAGTATCTTGGAAAACTAACACATGATAGCTTGCTGTTTAATCACTACGAGATCTGGTTCGGGTTTAGACGGTTTAAAACATAAAAGCTAGTTAATGTACTTTTTCTGAGTTTATCTCTCCATTTTCCGAGGGTTGGATCAGGACTTTAAGGTGGTTCAAAGATTGTTTTGGTGAACAAAAGGATAGAATATATATAATATATGTGAAGTACAAAGATGGCTCTGTATCAGATGACTACTACTTTAGTTTTTATGTTTGTGTTCAAAGAGAGAGATGCATGTATTGTTGTATTGTTTACATGCCTAATGTTATACAAAGAGATAAGGCAAGATTAATTACTTGTAACCAAAGACAAATTCTTGTTCACATTTATAAAAGTTGTTACCATTTGTTTGTTTGCCAGTAATTTGACATAAATTTCAACAATGATACAAAAGTACATATATTCCACCTGATAAATTAACATCATAAGACAAAGACAGGTCCAAAAGATCAGAGTTCCATTTTCTGCTAACTAGCACATGTTAGAAGAAGAGCTAAGAAAAGCTGACTCACCAAAACACTAAGTTTCAGTCTAAGATAACAATGGGGATATCTTGTTGTGCAACCTCGCGACCTTTACCACAATCATTGCTTTGTCTTTCTGTTTCTTCTGCTTCCTCGGAGATAGAGTGATCAACGTTGAGTATAGATTTTGGGACAGCAGCAGGGTCTAGCTCAAAAGAACCAGCAGGAACTCCCTCTTTCTCCTCTCCGCTCAGCCTAAATGAGGGCACTTTGTGAGAGAATCTATGCATTTCCTCTGGGTAGATCACGAGTTGAATGACTCCATTCTGCTCAGCGTGTTCAAAGACCGATACAAATCCATCAACCTTCCCTAGATAGGCCACTCCAACGCCTCGATGATCTTCGAAATTAAACATGACTTCCACAAAGTCGTACCTATAAGGAGGCTTGTGCTGTTCGGGGTTATTGTTCCAGCTTTTGCTCCAGTCTTTGAAAAGAGCCCACGTTTCACCTTGTCTCGGATTCACAGCGATGAAGTTCCTGCCATATATAATGGGCTGCAGCTCATGAGAAAACGTTAAGTGGCTTACGGTTTCTGTAGTCCCATATGTGAACCTCCCACAAGCAACAGGAACAGATTCCTCATCTTTAGGTTCAAGCCATGTCACTTGAAGACTCAACCGAGACTTAATAATGTTCTTGATCCGACCAAACAACCTAGGCATTTCATCTATAGGATCATAGAGAGCCCATACTTTACCAACCACGAAAGAGCTCATTGTCTTGCTGAAATCATGAAACTCTGAATCAGAACAGATTAATGGCTCAGGATCTTTATCTATGGAGACAACAAATTCTTCAACATCTCCTTCATGTGCTTCGCTTATTCCCATGTCTTCATCATCATGGATGTGTTCCCTAAGCGGTTTATGCCTTTTTGCGGGACGGATATGAGAATCAGCTTCACTAACCTTTTCTGCCAACCATTTTCCCCTGGACCGCTTACAAGTCTCGGCTTGTATTGATCGTTCTTCTAGTTCCCTCTGCTTCAATTCCATCTCCTCAGCTTTTGCTTTTTGTTCAGCTTCAAAGACTTCCTCTTTCTTCTCCAGTTCAGTCGCCTTCTCTTTGATGGCTTCATCGAGTAAGCTAAGCTCCTTCTCCCTCACTTCGAGTTGCTCAAGAGATTCTTTCACCAGCTCAGATTCTTTGCTCCTTATCCTAACCGATTCTTTTCGCTTCAAATCAAACTCATTCACTGTCCACTCTAACTCACATGACTTCTCATTGTTCAACATAGAAAGCCTCTCAACCTCTTTTCCCCTCTCTTCAAGCTCTCGCTGCTTCAGTTGAAGCTCTTTCTCCCTTTCTTCAAGTTTCTTTTCCTTTACCTCAAGGAATTTGCTCTTCAATTCTATCTTCTCAGATTTTGCGTTCTGTTCCGCTTCAAAGATCTTCTCTTTCTTCTCCAGTTCAATCAACTTCTCCTTGACAGCTTCGTCATGTAAGCTAAGCTCCTTCTCCCTAGCTTCAAGCTGCTTGAGAGATTCTTCCACAAGCTCAGCTTCTTTCCTCCTTCTCTCAATCGATTCTTTTTGCTTCAGATCAAACTCACATGACTTGTCGTCGTTAGACTTAGAAAGCCGCTCAACCTCTTTTCCCCTCTCTTCAAGCTCGTTCGTTACTTCTTCATTTGCCTTCTCACAAACCAATCTCATGACACCTGATACCAGATCTTGTATCACATCAAATTCTTTTTCTTTCTCCACTAATCGCACAGTCACGGACTTTTCAAGCAAACCAATCTTCCTCTCCCTCTCTTCAACCTCCTTTAACCGCTCTTCCTTCTTCTCCAACTCTACAGTCCGTTCCATTACAGATTTCTCCTTCAGATCTATTTCCATGGCTCGTTCCTTTAGCAAATCTTCCAGGGAAGTATACCGCTCCTCGATTGCTTCCCACTTAACCGAGAACTCAAGGATTGATGAAGCTTTCCCGTGAATCTGATCTAAGATTTCACTCATTTCCAGCTTATCTTCATCTAATCCCAAAAAATCACCATCCATTACCATCAAACCAGAGCCTAAAACCCTACGTTCAAAAGTAACAAACAAATCAGAAAACAATATAAAACCCATTCATGTGAAGAAAAATAAACAGACAACTTTAACGGGAGCTTCCAGAGAAAGAATAAAAGAAAACCCCAGTGAAGAAGAAAAAACGAAACCTTTCTTGAGAGTGTTCTTCATTTCGCGTCGGCGATGGATCCTTCTCCGACGTGTCTCCTCCGGAAGATAATGAAGGCTCCGTTCCCATGGTGATTTCACCTTCTTCACTAGCTGTACGATCGGAATTTCGAAACTAGTTTGAGAGAAGAAATATGACTGAGAAAGTTTTGCTTTTTTTTTGTTTCCGGTAGACTGAGAGAGAAAATTTGAAAAGCAGAGTGATGAGTTTACTGGAAATGGAGGGAGGCGCAGAAAAGTGTGCTTACATATTTCGGGAGTCATATGTACACGTGGTTTTTTTTACAACCGTTAGATTGAATTATTTGTTTCCGTTGGATTAGCTTACGTCATATCTTCTTTTGACCGAAGACTGCTGAATTTGTATGTAGCCGTTAGATTTCGTCTCCTCTATCCATTTAAAGGGGACTTCAAATAAGTATTTGATGAAAAAGCCCATGGACTTTTAGTGAAAGAACCAATAGGATTAGTAAAAATAAATATTTGTTGATATTAATATAATAATTTTTTTTATGAATCACAAAGGGTATATAAATTCATTAATAGTAAGTTATATGTTTAGTAGTATTTTTTTTTTCATCTAAAAGATTTTATTCATATTCGATCCAAGGATTTACACAAAGCCGACTGAGGTAAAAAACCTAGCCGGAAACAAAAGCTGACGGAATAAACATAATCCCCGAAGACAACAGCCGACAGATGAAAAGAATATCTCCGAAAATTTAAGATAAACTAGAACAAGTCCAAAAAAGGGAAACAAACCCAAAAACAAGGGAGACAAACATGAATTAAAGTCTAGGAAAACCATCCAGGAGGATTAAAAACTATAAATTCTAAGTTCTAAAACTGAAGCTCTGAACATAAAAAATCCCAAGATCCTTCCCATAGAAACTGTAGACGCCGGAGCTGCATTAAAAGAATTGAGCCTCGAGACGAAGCAACCTAATAAACCGAGCTCAAAGACAACAACGCCGGCATAAACGAAATTAGAACCAACACTATACCAGAGCACAGAAACTAGGTCCATCACTGCCACTCCAAGGAGATTAAAAGCTCGATGCGATGTAAGCTTAAAGATAAAAACATGTTTAGTAGTTATATATATGTTTTAGTTGAGTATTAAAGAAAAGTATAAATAAATATACTAGGAATGATGTGATAGATTGGATCGGTGTTCTATCTAATTATGGTATGTCTTAATTATGTGTATATAGGCTCCGAATGGAGAAAGCAGATCAGACGGTGCGAATCAAGCGGTTCAAGCAGATCAAGCGGAACAAGTGCGGATC
>PKML01005336.1:290435-301490 GCA_002933935.1 Eutrema yunnanense | reverse complement strand
CTCTTGATGGTTGATATGCAAATTTTATCAATTAATGATGATATTTTGAAAAGTCTAAGAAGATTAATTAAATTTATTGAACTACTATTGGTTTAGAGATATGAGAATTTGTTCAATAACAAAAATTGATGCATTTATGATTAAGTATTAATTATTTTTTTAATATATATAAAAATTTTAAAAAATTTTATCTTTGTGGAATTGAGGTAGTAGTATGTAAAACAAAAAGTGTACGCATCTGAATTTTTTTATTCATATATAGATATTTTTGGAGGGGCTGACTTTTTAGTTTTTATTTATATAACCAAGTAAACACATTTTTTTGAATGGAGTATCCGCGACCTTTGAAGCTTACATAGAGATAGTGGCATATAGTAAAAAAAACTAACTCATTAATTTGATTGCAAAAATTTAGTTGATATATTACATGGTTCTCATCAAGATATATCAATCATTAATTTGATTGAAGATATAAATTTATGGCGATACAAATTTGCAAGCTATAGTATCGCTCATACTAATAGACAATCAAATGAAGCCGCTCACTTATTAGCACAAAAAAGACCACCAAACGATATTTTTTTCTCAGATTCTATTTATCCTCCTTATTGGTTAACCAATACTTTGTATTCAGACTTTTCAAATTCAAATTAATAAAGTTATATTTCGTCGAAAAACAAAAAAAAAAAAAGTAAAAAAAACTAACTAAATATGATAAAAGGTAAAAAAAAATATATGTCGTCTTCGTCCATTCATTTCATTTCATTTCGGTGCTGACAAGCAGAGTATTGTTTTCCCATCATAATTAAACTGATTTTTAAAAACTTTGTGAAATTCAATATTTATAATGTTTACTTTTGTCCATCTTTAACATTTGCTCAATCAATGTATGTTAATTGTGTGGAAAGTGATACAACGATACGCTATTAATAAAAAAAAATATGTAGAATATATATAAGTCTCAATCAAATCTATTATTAATAAATATTGTATGGAGGATTACCGACATTACTTTTTAGATAAAATTTAACGAGCGAGATTGACACTCATTACATAATTTGACAGAGCAACTGCTATTTCAATATTTCAGCACATTGTAATGTATGCATGTTTTGCAGACATAAGTTTGTCGTTATTAGGAGGACGAGGAATATTACGCATATATTGACCCTATAAAATAGTTTACAGATTATTGATTAGCTCTTTCAGTGGCGTTTATTTAGCAGAAAAATTCTACGTAACTCTTAATTATGCATTATTGCATTGTCATTCGACAATAATTTTTTATGTGTATAATTTGGTGACAAAGTTAAACCCAAAACAAAAACAAAAAACGGTTAAAGCTATCGGTATAATTACTAAAAATTGACGTATGGTTTTTTTCGGCAGTGGCTAGACAATACATACCCTTTAAATTATCAGCCTGCTTTAGTCGGCAGAATTATTTAGCTAATTTTTTTTGTCGTTATTTGCTAAGAGTTATCAACAATACAGAGTTTTGAATGCCTTTTTTGTTCCAAATTAAATAATTCATAAAAGTTGCGAAAGGTATTTTTATACTATTTTCCAAACGAATATAAAGACAAAGAATAATATTGATGACATATGAAATGAAGAATATACGACATTTTTTTTTTAATATATAATTCTTTTTCCTTTTCTCAGATTTTTTCTAGAAATATTCTCTCTTTTGTGTTTGTGACACTTGAAAGAAATATCGTTTTAGGGAAAAGAAAATCTAAATTAAAGACTTTTTTTTAAAAAGAAATAAAGTTACAAACTTTTTGTTTGTTTCTTTGAGGCCCACTCAACAGTCATCACTAAACGCGCACGTTATACACGTAGCTGTATCGATGCTACAATACGCAGATATTTCTTATCCTCCACCTCTTGGCGGAATATATATATCTTAAGCCTTTTGTTTATGCCAGTTTTTAAGCCCATTTGATCTGAGCAGAGATATTCCATTTCCAGAAACAACAAACTTGACAAATCAAGACACGAGTTTTCGCTGAAACTCTCGTCCTTTTCATTTTCTGAATTCGATCTGCGTTTTCGTGTCTCTGTCTTGTTTTGATTAGTAATAGCAAAAGGTGATTTTTCTTCAATGGCTGCGAGCGATGAAGTTAATCTTATTGAGAGCAGGGTAAGTTTATTGCTTCTGGCTTTATTTTTGTTTTCTATCTAGTTTCTATATATATATATAGTCTGATGTTTGCGATTTTGGGTGAAAATAATCCGTGATTTTTGACATGGGTCTTTTTCGATTTCCGGTTTAGTTAGGTTCTTGATGTTCTTACGCCTTTGCTTTTGTGTTTGAGATTATGTAGAATACTTTTATGGTGTTTGTTTGTTTTTTTTAAAAAAAATTGAAAGCTTTCAAATCGGTTTAGGTGATGAAACGTGTCGTTTGTTTGATGGGTCTCTGTGCTTCTTTTGGCTTTTCTGTCTTCTCCCTTTCGATTTTTGAATCATTTTGATTTTAAACCGGCAGGTTAAATCAGATTTTTTCTGATCGAATTTCAGAACTCAAATTATCTCTTTGGATTAACTTACTGTATAGTGTTAAGATCAAAGGACAAAAAAAGGTTTCAACTTTCGTT
This sequence comes from Eutrema yunnanense, assembly GCA_002933935.1. NCBI lineage: Eukaryota > Viridiplantae > Streptophyta > Magnoliopsida > Brassicales > Brassicaceae > Eutrema > Eutrema yunnanense. The sequence continues at coordinate 298,887 of PKML01005336.1, read as the reverse complement.
CTGTCTTTGATAAAGACTCATCTTTTGATGCTTCAAGCTTTTTGTGTGGTGTTTATATTATCTTGTGTTGATGTTTTCTGATTGATATCTGGGAATTTGTGATGCAGACAGTGGTTCCTCTGAATACATGGGTTCTAATCTCCAACTTTAAATTAGCCTACAATCTCCTGCGTCGACCCGATGGAACCTTTAACCGACACTTAGCCGAGTTTCTAGACCGCAAAGTCACTGCAAACGCCAATCCGGTCGATGGGGTTTTCTCATTTGATGTCATAATCGATCGAAGGATCAATCTTCTAAGCAGAGTCTATAGACCAGCTTGTGCAGGTCAAGAGCAGCCTCCTAGTGTTTTAGATCTCGAGAAGCCCGTTGATGGCGAGATTGTCCCTGTTATATTGTTCTTCCATGGGGGTAGCTTTGCTCATTCCTCTGCAAACAGTGCGATTTACGACACTCTTTGTCGCAGGCTTGTTGGTATATGCAATTGTGTTGTTGTCTCTGTGAACTATCGGCGTGCACCGGAGAATCCTTACCCTTGTGCGTATGATGATGGCTGGATTGCTCTTAATTGGGTTAACTCAAGATCTTGGCTTAAATCCAACAAGGACTCAAAGGTTCACATTTTCTTGGCCGGGGATAGCTCGGGAGGTAACATCGTGCATAACGTGGCTTTAAAAGCGGTTGAATCGGGAATCGGTGTTTTGGGAAACATTTTGCTTAATCCTATGTTTGGAGGGAATGAGAGGACGGAATCTGAGAAACGTTTGGATGGGAAATACTTTGTGACGGTTAGAGACCGCGATTGGTATTGGAAAGCGTTTTTACCCCAAGGGGAAGATAGAGAGCATCCTGCGTGTAATCCCTTTAGCCCGAGAGGTAAAAGCTTACAAGGTTTGTGTTTCCCAAAGAGTCTTGTGGTTGTCGCCGGTTTGGATTTGATTCAAGATTGGCAATTGGCCTACGCTCAAGGACTCAAGAAAGCCGGTCAAGAGGTTAAGCTTCTGCACTTGGAGAAAGCTACTGTTGGCTTTTACCTCTTGCCTAATAACAATCATTTCCATACTGTTATGGATGAGATTTCTGCGTTTGTAAACGCCGAAACTTGCCCTTAGTTAATCACAGTGTTGGAAACAAAACAAAAAGAGCCAAGAAATCTTTCAACTAACAAACAGGCGAATGTATTGCCTGTGGTTTCTCTCGGTTAGTTTATGTTTTTGTGTTTAGTTTTCCCAAGTGTGTGGCGTTTTGCGGCAGCGTTTGTGACTGTTTAAACGCTGGATTCTGAAAGGCTCAAGCCAGTAGAAGAACAGCGAAGCTCGTTCAGAGACTAGTAATGTTTTTTTTTTGGGTAATGTTTGGCTTGTAGCTTTTAGCTTTTACTTAACTAATAGCTGGTTTTTCAGCATGGGAGTGATAATAATTAAGAATTATATATACTCCAAGAATGTATGTTTATACAGATTGTAGTGATTTGATAAACAAGAGTTTTTATTTGCTTAATCAAAGTTATCTTGTATTGTATTTTTGCTCCTCTTTTTCATTCTACCCTTATGGATTTACAAAATAAGGATTGCATTTGCATTACCACGAGAGAATTTTGATTATTTTCCTCAATCTTATTTTTACTTTCAACATTTTCACAACGATAAAGCTAGACTAAATCTTTAATATTCTGTGGTTCAAAAAGCCTAAAAGGCATATAAAAGGGTTTTTGTTTCGACATGTGAAGAATCTTTGTACAATGATGAGAAACAGCTAAAGCTTATGGGAACATGAAAAACGAAATAAATTAGTTAGTTAAAAAAAAACAAAATAAGTGGAGTCCACCTTAATTAAGACCATACTATATGGAATTGGCCAAGAGTATGCAAACTCTTTTCACAAAATAGAAATTTGTGAAGAATGTAGCCATACTTGCCTTTGGATTATTAACTATCAAAATAAAATCAAATTCTACCTCCTGTTTAGATAGATTCATAATTACTTTGCTTGTCTTTCACAATTCAAGCAACCAAACAGGTGACATTTGTTCAAGGCAACTTCTAAAGTCTCAACCTTTTTCAATCACAGGCCACAAATCACAAGCCCACAAATGGCTATAGAAAATCAATTGATGCACAAATATAGAGCTCAAGAGAAAGATTTATATTTCATATTATAGTTGCTGAGACCTAAACAATTTTATTTGCAAGGTATGAAGATACTAATAAAGCTCGAATGAGATAATGTGGTCATAGGGGTTAAGGGGCAAAACCATCTTGAGGCGTTCAACGAGTCCTAGCGGCATAGGCAAAGGATGCAGCAGCAAAAATCGTTGTTACAGACGAAACAGCAGTCCAGAAGCTCATCTTCTTGTGCGCCTCTTCCGTTGATTGCTTCATTGTCTCAGCTTCTTTCTTCATTTCCTCGATTATGTCCTCTTTGTTTTTGAACGCTTTCTCTATCGATTGTAGCTCCAACGCATAGGGTTCGGTTCCATTTTCTTGCTTATGTTGCTCGCTAGTGAATCTGTCTTCCAGGTTCTGTGATTGTGACACCATAGATGCTGCGCTCTTTAGCATCACCAAACTGCGTTTTGCATCCATTCCAGCAGATTTTAGTTCTGTTTTCAGAGCATCCATAGCCCTTCTGAGCTCTACGAGATCATTTTCGAGGATAGCCTTTTCGCTTTTCATTGACTCGAATTGACTCTCCAAATCCTTCTTCAATGTAAATAAACTCTGACGCTCAATCTTAACTTTCTCAAGCTCTTGGAGAGTTGTTTTGGTCATCTTCTCTGATTTTAAAACCTCGGCCTTAAGATCCTCTCCATGTCTCTTCTCCTCATCAAGTGTCTTATCAGCTTTTGCTCTCTTGAGCTCAACCCGCTCAAGCGCTTCGCTTAGCTCTCCAACTTTGCAGCTAAGCGTCTCATTAATCTTGGTTCGATCATTACAATCATTCTGTAGCACAGCAACTGCATGCGTTAGCTCATCAACCTTTTGATTCAGTTCAACAAGCTTTGCCTCCCGATGAAAAATACGCCCCTCAAGCTCAGTCTTCTCCCGAGACAACTGGTCAATCAACTTCTCCTTATCAGATGACTGAACATTGACCATCTCCATCTGTTTCTCAAATGAATTCTTCTCCTCTGTTAACCTCTCAAGCTCAGATCCCTTGATTGTCTTCTCTTTCCCTAATGCATCAATTTGCACCCTCATCGCTCTCTCTATCTCCATAGACTGATCAAGATTCTTCTCCAATCCGATAACCAGATCCCGCAAAACCCTCTCTTCCTCTGTCAAAATCTGCAGAGTCTCTTTCAACTTGTCTACCTTTTTCTCCAACTCCTCGATTTTTCCCCTTTGCTCAATCTTTACAATCTCCATCTCTTTCTTAATACGCAAAAGCAATTCGATTTCTGTCGTCAATCCATCTATCTCCTTCTTCTTCTCTTCAATTGTCTTCTCCAGATCAATCTTCTCCTTGTTTACCCCTTCAATCATCTCTTCTCCCATCCTCCTCTCCTTCACCAATCTATCGTTCTCAGAATTCAATTCCCCAATTACTACCTCCAAATTGGATTCTTTCTCCACCAACAGAATCACACTCTCCTTCAATCGGTTCGCCTCCTCACACTGCAATTCAAAACCGCTCTTGATTGAGTCCCTCTCGTCACAGACCTTCCTCAACTGTTCCCTCTCGATCTCCACCTTACTCAAAGCCTCATTCGCTGCCCCTTTCAAAACCCTAATCTCGCTCTCTCTATCATCTTTCTCCCTCACCAACCTTTCTACTCCAACACCCATCTCTCTAAACCGGTTCCCGACAAAATCCATAATCAGAGCCAATTCCATCTTCAACCCGAAATTCTCATCACTAACCTGATCTAACTCGTCCCGCAACCCAGTTTGCTCGGAGCCATAGCGAACTAACTCGGTCTCCAATTCATCTTTAGCCTGGACGAGCGACTCGATCTGCTGTCTCTTCTCCACGGTCTGTTTGAGAAGCATCGCGTTGAGAGACTTCAAGTTCTGGACTTTCTCCGCCGAGGAGTCGTGGTCTTCCATGGAAGACTGCCGGCTAAGTGCCGTGGCTTTCTTGTCAGTCTCGGGGGCTTTCGGGTTATGGGTTTGTGGATTATCGTTAGCTGTGCCGTTACTCTTACGCGTCGCTTTCTTCTTAGCCATTGTTTCCAAGGTGCAAAAAGTGGTGGCGGATAAATAGGTTTTGAGGATTTCGATGGTCAGGGTTTTTGCAATGTTACAGAGATTTGGGGGAGATAAAGAGACGAATCGTTTTTGGGGGTAAATTTGTTAATTCAAAAAATTGGGGCCCAGAATTTAAGGTAGCTTATCTTCTCAGGTTCCGAAGATATTTTCGTAAATCTGAAAATTGCACGTGATTTAAATTTTAGTGGATACCATGTCCAGCCCAATTGCAGTCCTTTCGGTTCAGTCATGGCATTTCCTATCCGGTTTAATTGTTTCACACTAAACCGAAACTAGACCATCAGCATCCGAGACTTGCGACATATGTCTTCCCAAAAAGTTGATGACGTGTCGCGACATAAAAAAAATCAATTTTTTTTTTTTAAAAGCTTAAAAGCGGAAGACACCCAAGTTGGATCTCCAATGTGGGTGCTCTTAAGATCTGATGATTTGTTTTGTACCGGACTTTTTCAGTCCAGCTAATGACACTCCAGTACAATCTCTTGTACGTAGAAGTCTTTTAGAAGATTGAATTAATCCAGATTTAGAGTTATAAATGTTAGGAGTTGTTACGCTTATGTCGTCGGACTGTCTAACTCGTCTAGATCGCAGATTTGGACTTTGAATTTCATAATTTACATTCTCCAATGCAAGAAACCAAAATAGTTTTACATAATAATTTCAAGAAGCTAAAGCAATCTCCCGAATGCGATCAAGATCTCTCAAGTACTTAGTTGAGTTATATTCTATACTATCTAGTAATTCTTCAGAATAGGTTCGTTGCATCATCTTTCTCTTGGCTTCTCTTGGAGTCATAGCCACATCTTCTTGGCCTATTAATAATTCCACAACCTGAATACATTTAAAAAGATAATATAACCGATCCAACCGGGTTCAGAACGACGTTTACACCTGACTTAAACCGTTAGCTAATAACACTAGGGACAACTGGATTAACTGCAACGTATAAATAAATTTATGAACCGGAAAAGATGTCGATCAGCTCAAACTGATCATAAAACTATGCCTGGACCGTAACCAAACCTTGGTCTACAAGAATATGAAACTTAAACCGGATGGATTAACATTGTACCTGGCTCATCCGGGGTCGTAGAATAGAAGACTGCTCGATGCATAAAGAAGCCGTAGAAGTTAACCGGCTAAGCTCTACCCGGCTATACTCATCTCCAAGCGACGGATCCACCAATTGTCTTATCTCTTTCTTCTCTAGCAGAGGCTTGGCCTGCGGCCATATAGAAACAGGATACATTATTTGTACCAGACCGGTCAAAAGAATATCGCCAATAGACTGTGAACCGGTCCGCTTTAACCTCAAATGCCAAACCGGACTGTATACTCACCCATAAGACAAGGCTCTGCTGTGACTCGTCAAGAGCACGATGGCCGGTTATGAGCTCCAAGAGAAGAACTCCAAAGGCGAAGACATCGGTTTTCTCATCGACAATTCCGTGCATGAAATACTCCGGCGCAAAGTACCTGATCAATACGAATAGAATCCTTATAAAAATATTTCCTAGACATTGATATAAAAAGTACCTGAGCAAAGTACCCGAATGTTCCCTCGAATTTGGATACGTTATGGTGCGTCAATTGCTTAGGAAGCCATTTGGCTAGCCCGAAATCGCAAATTTGTGGTTGAAAATCCTCAGTGAGGAGAATGTTATCGGCTTTGATATCTCGATGAATGATTCGTCTTTGACAACTCTCATGAAGATACATGAGTCCATCTGCTGTTCCTAACGCCACTTTGTAACGTCTGCTCCAAGTCAGCTTATTTTTTGATGGTCCTGCGAGAAATCAAACCGAGGATTTGGAACCGGTATAATGTCTAAGAAAGTCAGTTTTTATCATTGAAGTTTGAAGGATAGACATATAAAAACCATGGAGGAGAGAGCCTAGGCTTCCAAGAGGAGATAGCCGGAAAACGAGATGCATTCCACCGTCGATGCAACAACCGATGAATTTGGCGGTGTTTGGATGATCAACATGAGCTATAATCCCAAGTTCGGACAGAAACTCTGCTGTTTGCTCGTCCGGTGTGCCTCTGGTGAGACGTTTCACAGCGATTAGCTTTCCTTCCGGTAGAATTCCTTGGTATACCTCTGCGTAACCGCCTCTTCCGATTATGTTTTCTGTAAACGTTTGGTAGCGTTTTTTAATCGCAGTTGCAGCCGCAACCAAACGATCCCTTAAGCAGTAGTTTATGAAGATAATTTAAAACTCCGTACCCTGGCTGAAATTGTCAGTAGCGATTTCGAGGTCGGCGATTGAGAAGCTGTGTAGAGATGATTGGAAATCGTAGATATCGTGAAGCTTCAAACCATCGATGTGTGGATCTGCGTTTTTGTTGCGTTTGGAGATCGCTAGAGCACCGCCTAACGGAGGGAAGGAAGAGAGGCGTTTCATGGACCTGCGTTTCAACAGCTTGAAGAATTTTCCCCAATTCGAAGATGCTCTGTTGTTCTTGCAACGTGCTCCTGTGTCTGCGTTTTCGATAGCTTCTCTATTTGGAGGAGGATCGTCAGAGGAAGACGAGGAGGAAGAGATTGAGCATCGGGTTAGGCAGGCTTCTAGGGCTCCTCTCGGTGATTTAGGATCTTGCTTCTCTCTCTCTACCTCTAGACATCTTAGATCTGAGAGGAGAAGGGAGGGTAAGGGAATTTCAGAGAACGTTAGAAGAGATTGGGTTTCTTGGTGTACAAGCAATGATCAAGAAAACAGAGGAAACGAAAAAATAAACAGAGGAAACGGAGGAGCTAGGTGTTACCGTGAGCTGAAGCAGAATTCATGAGCAAAGCGTTTGTTCTTTTGTGTTTTGTCGAATGAATCATGTCGTGTGAATCTTCTTCAGTAACATAACTTGAATATTTAGAGTTGTACCTGCCTCGAGAGATTCATCATTAAAAGAACAAACGCACACAAAAATATGCTCTTCTGTGAATTTTGCGGAAAAGTGAGAGAAAATCGGTGAAAACTGGAGGGAAATTCGTTAATCTGCTTAACGATTTATGAAATTTCGACGAAAATCTTGAAAGAGTAGCAGTAAACAAGATAATATTCCAAACTTTCAGACATCCATTTCATGTCTGTACTTGATCAAATACGAGGGACAAAAATATAAAAACATAGAGGAATAAGTGCTTTGAGTAGATAATTTACATTGGAAGAGCAGAACACAAGGGAGAAGAAGCTTCGTTGCTTTTGTCTACCGCCATGAAAGAGTTTTATTTTGTCGGAAACTTCTAAGGTTTTCTCACAGTTCTAAGAAAATCAAAAGACAGAGAAGGATCATAGAAAAGACAGAGAAGGATCATAGAAAAGAAATAGAAGGAAGTTTTGAACTTGGTGTTCGTCTCGAGACACCCGAAAGAAAAGGTTTTGTCTTTGTGTTTAAAGTTTGATTACTAATTTAATTGTTTTTCGTTGACCAATGATATTATCTATTACTAGTTTTTTTGTTAAGCTATTAATTAGACTCCAATATGACTACATCCTAAATTTGGCAATGCTTTTGATTTTCTCTCTTTGGATTTAGTGGACACTTCTCTTAGCTTCGTTTATTGCAGAAAGGGTCCGAAGAAGTCGCTTCTTTTGTCGTCTCTTTATCCAAAGTCATATCCATTTAAATTAGAGTCTTTTAAGGATACAAAATCTGGGTTTTTTCTGGGATTTATAAAAAAAAATCTTATAACTTTTAAGGGTAAAAGCAGATTTACCCAAGTATTTTGTATATTTAATAAATTAATATACATTATTGTAATAATATTTGGAGAGTGATAATTAGAATTTCTGTTCTTTTTTTTCAAGTAATCAAAGATTACTCATTTTGTGGTTTATTTCTTTCTTTTTGTGTGTGTGTGTGACATCTTTCTAGTGAAAACCTAATTAGAATCATTTGCGTGTGTATTATACTATACGATGCAGAAAGTCTGCATTAAAACCTGCATTGCTTTTTATTGCTTTGAAACCAATTATTTGTTTTTTGTGTGTCTGAAATGTACAGAAGATTTTTGTTTAAAAAAACGAAAAATGTATGGATGTTCCTAGATGGGTCTGGCACAAACAAAAAGTATAGATGTTGATGGATTATTTTGGTGTTTTAGTATTATTTCAAGACTGTTTTTACTTTTTATCTATATATATAAAGTAAGCTTTTCTCTCTTCTCATGCTGCCACCTCAGCATCTACATGTCAAATTTTAATTGGTCATTTTTAACATCATTTTAATTTTTTTTTTTTTT
>PKML01005336.1:280061-290287 GCA_002933935.1 Eutrema yunnanense | reverse complement strand
TTGTTTATAATAATCTATACTATTAAAAATATAGCACTTTTGGAATCTGTTTTTAAACACTCCTTATTTTTGTGAATAAATTGAATATGTTGTCAAACAAATATTAAGCATATTGCCAAATATTTATTAAATCTATTATAAACTTAAATATTATAAATTAAACATATTTAAATCAATAACATTTAAATTAGTTTTTATTCCTTATTTTACATTGTATATATTACAAAAATGTACAAAAGCACGGATTTATAATCTAGTTGATAATTAAAACTTAAACAAAGAAACACACATTATCTTTATTTCATGTAAGTCATTTTATGGGCGTTAAAAGGCAGTGTATGTGCCATCAACCATCAAATCATGTTCATGATTCTTAGAGAGCCCATTCTAGTAGTATATAGGATCTGTTTATATCCAAAAACCCATTATATGAATATACAGTAATTGGCTTAGGGTGTTGAGAGAATAATTTGGACTACAAACAATAATTGAAAAGCTTGAGAATAACTTGAATTGCATCATGATGGTTGATAGTTGATTCATAACTAACGATAACTTAAAAAATTTATACCTCTAAAAAGATTATAGAAAATAATGTTTGTAAAACTGTTCAAGGGAAATCTAAAGACATCATTTTCTTAGTCTGTTTTATAATTTTCTAACAAGGGAGTACTTGTTAGAAGTCTAGAGATGAAAATAAATTTAATATTTTTTCAATATTTATCTTCAATAGTTCTTCATAGTTGTTATATAATTCCGAGGTGGTTCAATTTTTAGACTTATTCTTTCACTATTTCAAGATTTGGGGTACTAAAAAAACCTATGAAATTATTAATTTCTAGAGCCTTTTTTGGCTTTTCTCTGCCGAATTAGAAATTAATAATTAACTTAGATCTTGCGGTGGGAAGAAAAAACAAGACCATTGGATCTGCGGAAAACAAGTGTCATATGGAATCATATCTTTGACTCGGTTACACGTCACTATGCATGAAACATAGAAATTATATATGCATATTACCAAGATACAATGCATCAATGTATTGTGAATATTCTAATTAAATATATTTGTGAAAATATTCTCTGTTGTTTTTATGAGTACATCCTAAATAATTTGGAGTTTTAGTTTCTTTTAGATGCTGCTAATTAATTCGGAATCCTTTTGAGTAAGTACTTAATTTTGAATTCAGTCATTCAACATTCTAATTAACACTGATGAGAGAACCCCCAACGTAATCTAAAGTAATGAAGCTGACATGGACTTTCTCATAGTATATAGTATACAATAAATTAATTCAAATTGTCTGATTTGTCCAAAATCATCCACCCTGTTTTGTGTGTTTAGCTAAAGCCAGTCAGCTAGCCATCGTTCATGTTCAACAATATATACACACATGTACGGCTCATAATAATTATGGGCACATGTGTATTGATATATATATATAGGCATACCTGTATATCAATAAACTTCAGAACAAAACAGAGTTTTAGATCTAAAATCACGGTGCCTTCTCATCTCCTCCGGTGAGTTATCTCAAATTTGTTTTACTATTACACCGATTTACATGATTAAATATTACTATTACAAATCTTATAAGCAGATATGAATCTATATCCACAAATTAAAATGATATAAAGTATTCGTTGAATTGAAAGGAGAATTAAGAATAAAATGGCGAGAAGTAAAGACGACGACATGCAGAAAATGAAGGGCAAATCTGAGCCGTTGCTGCTACCGGAGATGGGATCTTACGTCTCGGAAGAAGCGTCGTGGATGGTTTGTCTAAGCACATTCATTGCCGTTTGTGGTTCCTACGAGTTTGGAACCTGCGTAAGATTCTTTTACTCTGTCCCTCAATTATATTAATCTCTTAATTAATCCATTTCGATTACAAAAATAAAAAAATTTGATTAACGAGTATTTTTTTGTTGATACGAGAAAATTTCTACTTTTTAATAGGTTGGTTATTCCGCTCCGACGCAGTTCGGAATTATGGAAGAGCTTAATTTATCATATTCCCAGGTTTTTGTTTGTGTTTTTTTGTTTATTTTTTTGCTAAAATCATATTCATAGGTTCAAAATTACATCAAGTATTCTACATTTAGAGATGTTTTACGATATAAAAATTCTCACATTTTTTTGTTTTGGAATTCAGTTTTCAGTTTTCGGTTCGATATTGAATATGGGAGCAGTGCTTGGCGCCATAACATCGGGAAAGATCTCTGATTTCATCGGTCGGAAAGGGGTAAAAACTTAATTAACGAAACATAATTTTTTGTGTGTGTTAATGTATTATTCATCTCGAAATATGCACACTAGATTCAATAAATTTATACATTTTATATAGAAAAAGCTCACATATATGGTTTTTGAGACAGGCCATGAGGTTGTCTTCAGTGATCTCTGCCATCGGCTGGCTGATTATATACTTCGCCAAGGTTTCTCTCCGTGTGCTGAACTTCTTCTTAATTTTCTAAAATAAACGTTACATAATATTAGATTATTTAACGACACAATATCGTTATTTTGTTTGAATATTAGGGTGACGTACCTTTGGATTTCGGAAGATTTCTCACCGGTTATGGTTGCGGTACCCTCTCCTTTGTGGTATGACATTTTCACATGCATGCTTTTTTGTTAATAGTTTTCCCTTGCTTTTTTTCCCTTCTCATATTATAAATAAAATAAAAATCCCTTAACCAAATGTCATAATCGAGTGACGCTTAGGACGAGACCATATAAAATACTCTTGTCATGGGCCTGAGGGGGTGTATCATTGGTCCAGAATCTCCTAGTAATTTAAAAAAAAAAAATCTTTGTTAAGAAAAAAAATTAACTTTCTAAGAAATCTACATTTGCATTGATTTTGTTTAGGTTCCAGTTTTCATCGCCGAAATTAGTCCGAAAAAACTACGAGGAGCATTAGCAACGCTTAACCAGGTGATGTATTTTATTAAGTTCGAATAAAATATGAATATTACTATCTTTTTATAGGTTTATTTCCCGTCAAAACAATAGCATTAGGTTTTTATTACAATTTTCAAAAAGAAATCAGCTTTACAATACTTTTTAAAAGTTATTTTAATAATATTGTTAATTTGGCAGCTCTTTATCGTAATCGGATTGGCTTCGATGTTCCTCATAGGCGCCGCCTTGAACTGGAGAACTCTTGCACTAACCGGTAAATATGTTTGTTCACTAGCTAAAGCAGAAACATTTGGGATTGGTTTAGTAATTGTACCAAAGCTGGTTCTTAATTTCATTTCGCTTGATTAACCAATTTCAGGAGTTGCACCGTGTGTGGTTTTGTTCTGTGGGACTTGGTTCATCCCTGAATCACCCAGATGGCTGGTAAGATCAAAATTCCCTTTTTTTTTTCTTACTTTAGAGTCTATGGTTGAAAATGAAACTAATCGATGCAACGTAAATACGTTTGGCGTTTCAAGGAAATGGTTGGCCGCCACCACGATTTTGAAACTGCGTTGCAGAAACTGAGGGGTCCTCACGCCAATATCACTAGCGAAGCCGAGGAAATCAAAGCACGTTTTTTAACAGAAAAATCAAATCAGAAAACCGATTCCGGTATATGTGGAATTGCATATTTTCTAACTTTGTATGCCTCTGGTTTTTGATTCCGGTTTACAGGAGTACCTCGCGACTATCGCTCACCTCCCGAAATCAACCCCACGGGACCTTATTGACAAAAAGAATATTCGATTTGTGATTGTAAGAATCTCATGATATCTCAACAACCGGTGATAATTATGTTTTCCGGTTCGTTTTGTTTAATCTTATAATCGTATTGTATCAGGTGGGAGTCGGTTTGATGTTTTTCCAGCAATTCGTTGGAATAAATGGTGTTATCTTCTACGCGCAGCAAATATTCGTATCAGCAGGTTATAATTTAAACCGGATCTAGCTAGTGTTGAAATATTCTAAGAGGTTCAGTTTCTAGCTAGCTAAGACCATTCATCGGTTTTGGTGTACCAGGAGCATCCCCGACTCTTGGAAGCATTCTATACTCGATAGAACAAGTCATTGTTACAGCACTCGGCGCAACATTGCTAATTGATCGGCTTGGAAGAAGACCACTTCTTTTGGTATGGTTCTTGCATCCATATTTCAATAGACCGATTTAGATTGTGCCGGTCTGACCATATACAAACATTGCAGGCTTCAGCTGTTGGGATGCTGATTGGATGTTTGCTCATCGGAAATTCATTTCTTCTGAAGGTCAATTTTCTTGAATAAAAATTAAGCTTATATTATAATGTGGGAAGAAACCGGTTTGATTTTGGTTTTAATGTTAATTAACCAGGCCCATGGTTTAGCACCTGATATCATTCCGGCCCTTGCAGTTAGCGGTGTCTTGGTAAGCATCTATGAACCCTGGTTGGTTTTGGTTTATTCCGGTTTACACTTCGGTTGACCAAGAAGTTCAATTTCCAGGTTTATATCGGTTCATTTTCGATTGGAATGGGTGCAATCCCATGGGTTATAATGTCTGAGGTGATTTTAAAATGATATAGAATGTTCATTTTTCATTTATAAACATTTTGATTCAAAAAATATTCTTGCAATTAACAATTTTCTTTTAATTTACTTTTTATTCAAGATATTTCCGATAAATTTAAAAGGAACGGCTGGAGGACTTGTCACCGTGGTAAATTGGCTAAGTTCGTGGCTTGTCTCCTTCACTTTCAACTTTCTCATGATTTGGAGCCCTCATGGTATTATATTTTTTTTTTTGTTTGAACAAATTATATTCTCTTCTCATTTCATCAATAAATAACTGAGTAAACAAATAGTATTGACCATTTTTGTTTTCCAGGAGCATTTTATGTGTATGGTGGGGTTTGTGTATTGGCTATTATCTTCATAGCAAAACTTGTTCCTGAAACCAAAGGCAGGACCTTGGAAGAGATTCAAGCAATCATGATGTAATTTTTTATATAAGTATCTACATGCAAATGCATGTCATTTTCAATGTTACACAAAAACTGAAGTCATAAAGTTATTTGGATTTAGCTATGCATGGGTATATGAGTTTCGTCGAAAGGTCACACTAATTTGGAGGTGAGCAGGGGCGGATGTAGGTTTAGATGGGATGTGGCATGTGCCACATACTCTTTTTATTATTGTTATTAGTATATCTAAAATTACTAAAATCCATTAATCCAAGTGAAAATAAAAAAGTGTCCCCGCACAATTAAGAACAAAATATAGTTTTTTTTTTTACGACAAATCAAATATATTATTATCATGAAGAGTTTATAAGATACATAAACATTCTCAATACAACCGTTGACGCAAATAAAAAAAATTGAAAACAATTTCGATGAAAGAGAGGAGTAAGCCAAGTTATCATTTCGAAAGTCTTATAGGCTAACAAATGAAATTTGTTATGTCCTCCCTTCATACATTTTTCATTGGATATCATCTTGCTGATGAAACTCCAAAATACACTTGGCATTACTTTGATTAATAAGATTAAACTAAATGTTGTTGGTGATAAATCTGAAATTTGTATCCTCGTTGAAATAAAAATACTTGATGATTCCGGCAAAAACTCTTTGTATTTATGTTGGAAGATAAATTGATTTCGTATTATCGAGAGAAAAAATAAAAAATACCGGCTCTTCGGAATCCGGCGGTAATCAAAGCGGTGAAGCATCTTCTCTCCTCTCTTTGGCCATACATGTTTTCTTCTTTTCAAACAATCCTTAACATCGGAAACGTTTGCCCCTGGTTCCCAGATCCGTGCTTGAAATCCCTTCTTCAATTTGGAGAGATTCAAAACAGAGTCACAGATTCTACGGTGAAAAAATTGAAACGTTTCAAATATGAAACGACGGAAGCCAATCGAAAAATTTCCGAACGGAATGAAACCAACACAAATGCTCCTAGGCTGTTGCCGGATTATGGTTGGACATAATACAATTGAATCAATTAAAAAAATGACACTTGTCAATTGAGTGTGTCAAAAAATTTGGAGAGTATCTGGGTTCTGGGAACAGAGCACACAAGCTTTTAGGGTTTCTTAGCTTATTATTTTGTGGCCCCTTCTATCCTCTCGGGTCTCCATATTTATAGCCGTTGGCAAACCCTAATTCCATTAGGATTAGAAATTTAGAATCGGCACGTCAACACTTTTCTTGTGACTCGGGTTATGGATATCCCCAAATCTCTTATCTCTTTAAAACAAGATTTCTTGACAGTAACAAAACCCCTGTTAAAAGATTTGACTTTGCACCATCACTGATGGATACTGACCATTCATTTGACATCTATCTACATCTTTTAGTGGTTGAGTACCAGACACTCATGACTTATGTCAACCTAATTTTTTCCTTAGGTTTCGATCCTTTTTAGCGTTGTCGGTTGACGATTTTATTTCACCGAACATTTTAGCACTGACCATTTATACTTTTAGGTGTATTTAATTTTTGTGTATGGTTGGGTTTGGGTATGTGTGGGCCATTATCTTCATAGCAAAACGTGTTCCACCTTGAAGAAATTCAAGCAATGGTGATGTAATTACAAAATACTCCCTCCGTTACAAAAAAAAACTAGCGTAACGTGGAGTGGGTACACACAAAAAAAAGAAAAGAGTACAATATTTCTTTTTTTTTCTTTTTCTGATCAAAACTCTTAACAAGTCTTCAAAAACGATTTTTATCCAAAAAAATACTTCAAAATCGAGGATCCACATTACGATTTCATTTATTTTTCTAAATTTTGAACAAGAAAATCGCATGATTAGTTGAAAATGAAATACAAGTTATGACTTTCTGGTGTATTTTATTAATTTCATGTAGAATTGGACAACCGTGTTCCATGCATATTCACTAACGTCTATAATTTTTTTTTGTTGGGGTTAATCACGTTGAATAATTTTCACTAGTATTTTTATATTATTATATATTAACAAATTTGGATCAATGCACTTTAATCTTTCTAAGACATGTGATTTGCAGTACCTTGGTAAAATTCGGATTCAGTGTTCTACATCGCCACATTATTGATCGGGTTGTCATTGTTGATTAGTCATGTTTAATTATTAAAACTAGGAAAAATTAATAATTACACCGGAGTGCTATAAATAATCAAATTGTAGAAATCTTATTGGTCAGTGGAGTATAAGATTAGATTTCAAAAGAATGCAGATTTTGCAGATTAATGGGTGTAAGTTTATTAAAGATCTTCGGTATAGTGAAATAAGAGTTGTTATCATGGTACAATGTGTTGAAAGTAAAACTGTTTATCGTAAATATAGTGAATGTATAACCGTGAATCTTTGTGCTGTTATTGTAGAGCCGTCCTTGGAAGTGGGAACAGTTCGTCCTCCATCGTGAGTAATAAAATCATCAATTATGGATGATAAAATCAAAAATATATTTTAGATGATAAATCAATGGACAATTGGCTAAATAACCAATTTTCAATAAATCCTTAAGAAAATAGTCATAGATAATCATAAATTAAGTAAATAACAAAAGGGTTGTTTTTTAGACGATTTTGCCCTACTCTGCACGCAGTGTAGACCGTCTATACTATTTTGATATTGTTATATTTGACAGCACATAGTGTTTCCCCATAGATTTTGTTTTTTCCGTTATTCGCATCCTATGAATTGATTCAATTTTGTAAAACCACAAAAAAACACATATTTTTTTTCACAGCAAACATGATTTCAATTTTTTTAAACTAACAAGATTTTTTTTCAAGCTGTGAATATTATCACCAATACCGTAACAAGTCTATTTTTATTAATAACATAACAAGTCTATTTTTTTATATCAAAAAAGTAGCAAATTTATCAATAACATAACAACTTTATTTTTTTCCAGATATTTCATCTCTTAAGTGTCTCATCAATAATTTACAAAATTGCAAAAAATGATAGACGTTCTATACACACATAAAAATTAGTCTCCATTAATTTCCGATCGTCTCTCGCCCACGACGTCAAAGTCACCATCTTTCTCCAACGGCGAAGTACTGGGTAGTGTTGCGAAGTAATAAAACCAACAATTGAATTAACAAAAGCCAAATATATAACCTCCACCATGAAGCCAAATAAATAGACAGTTTATGTGTTCTATATAAACCGACGCTTTTTACCTCATTACATATCAGGGTTTGAATTGAAAAATACAAATCTTTACATTGAAAATTACGAACTCAACATGTTTTAGTGTCAATGTGCCTCCCGAAAGTTATCGCCGTAAATCCACAAGTCGTTGTGTTACTCGGCGGAAAAACATTGAATCCACTAACTCAAAGCTTTTGAATTCGCTCGAGAAAGAGTTCGCCGTTAACGGAAAAGCCGAGTCTAGTTGTCCCGGTGATGGAGCAGCTTGTGATTTCTTGGTTAAAGCGATGTACGGGAATAATCCACATGATACGAAGCTTGGATCCGATGCACCGAAGCTATTCATTATATAGGTTTTCTTCAGAAATAGACGTCTATACATATGAAATTAGCAAATAGAAAATAGCAAAATTACATATATTAAACCATAATTTACAACGTGCCAATACATATTTCGCCAACGTTGAAGTACTGGGTAGTGTTGCGAAGTAATAAAACAAACAATCGAATTAACAGAAGTAAAATATAGACCCTCCACTATGTGTTCTATATAGACTTGTTATGATATTCTTATCAACCTGCAAAATAGACTCTCTATACACAAATTTCATATATTAAACCATAATTTACAACGTGCCAAAACATTCTTATCCAACTACGAAATAGACTTTCTATACATAAAATCCACAAAATTAGATTCAATTGGGTGCAGCCCTTCTATACATAGAAAAATAGACTTTCTATACACAAAAATAGACTTTCCATACAAAATCACCATGAAACCAAATAGACAGTCTATGTGTTCTATATAGACCGACACTTTTTAACTACATTACATATCAGGGTTTGAATTGAAAATTATAAATCCTTACATTGATTAGAATAACAAGCTTGTAAAATAGTATAGCCTTGATAAGTTGAATAGACGGAGAGATGGAAGGAGTACAATATGGAGAGGAAAATGAATATAATGGATTCTATACACAAATACAAATACAATATGGGGAGATGAGAGGAGAACAAATTGCAAAATTACAAAAATAGACGTTCTATACACAAATAGAAATTACTCCATCATTTTCATATCAGTATATTAAACTATTATTTATAACGTACTAATACATTATTCTCCAAGTACGAAATAGATTTTCTATACACAAAATCATCAACATATACTAGTAAGTTTAAACAACTATATACATAATAGAATAAAGACAATAGTCATAAAAATAGTATAATCATAAAAATAGTCATACTATACGGCGAGTATCTGACATCGATGGCTTTTCTTCCGCTAGTTATCTACAACCAAATAATCTAATTTGATGAAAAACCCATGGAAAAACTATCATCTATGAAGTATAGAAACTAATCAAACTAAACATTGTTTAATGTAAAAGATTGATATATCATGGTTTTTGCCCTGTTTAGGCCATGATATAAGTCCTTTTTATAGAGTCTTTCTAGTGTTTTGTAGTATTTTAGAGTCTTTTAAAGGTTTTAGCACGTTTGGAGCTTAATTGGAGTTTTTGGAGGATTCTTGAGCATTTTGGGAGAAAAGGAGCAGAGTCATGCCGAGACGTCAGAAGTTTGGCATTCGTTGAAGAAGTTTCCACCGATGGATTGAGCTCAAATTTAGACACAAGACATATCAATGGATTAGCTTTCATTTGGAAGTGGTTTGAAGCCATTCCAACGGTGCGATCGAAAGTTATGCCAGTTTTCGTGAAGACTGTCTAGTCTGTCGAGCAGAAGAGTCGACGCATAGGATGAGTATCGACCGATACTACCTAGTATCGGTCGATACTGCTCGGGAAATAGGAAACATGACTTTTTAGAAGCCTAAAGACCCTGCAACTTGGCCCAGAAGACTTTAATATTTACCAGAAGGCCCATAACGTGTTTTAGCTTATAAATTAGGTTTTTCAGCCACTTGTCTAGGCTAAGCTTTATTTTCTGTGTTTGATTTTACTCTGGTTTGAGACAAGTCTGAATCTCCCTTCGTCCGAGATCAGATCTCAAGAACCCTTTGTTATTATTCTATTGATGATTTATTCAAACATGTCTTTTGATTCAATTGCCATGTCTGAGTAGATCCACCTTAGGTTTGGGGTTTTCTCATAAAGGATTTCT
>PKML01005336.1:245074-276351 GCA_002933935.1 Eutrema yunnanense | reverse complement strand
GGTCGGTACAGCCACAGGGAAGACCCGGGGGAAAATGGCCTTAACACGGAGCAAAGATACCGAGGAGTGACCTCGGTATCGACTGAAGAAGCATCGATCGATACCAGGATCACCACCCAGTATCGATCGATACCGAGAGGCAATACCGATGCTCCTGCTCGGTACTCCAGCTCGGTACAGCCACAGGAAGACCCGGGGGAAAATGGCCCTAATACAGAGCAACGGTACCGAGGAGTGACCTCGGTATCCCTTAAAGAACACGACCGATACCATAGGTATCGATCGATACCGAGGGTATCGATCGATACAAAGCACTTTTTACTCACTTTAACCGGGTCGGTACCCGGTTTGTTCCGGGTCGACCCGGTTCGTTTCTGTTCAGTATTTAACCTAAAAACCCTATTTTGTAGGAACTAAGTCTTTTTCTAAGCAAAAACCTCTCTAGAGTGATTTTGTAAGAGATTGATCCATTTTATTTGAGTATTGTTTCTTGATTTAATCCATCTATCTCCTACCTTCTAATCATTCAATCATCTTGATCATGAGCTTTAACACTTCTTTCTTTGGATTTGTTGAACCCATGATGATTAGTGAGTAGTTCTAAGGATCTTGAGATGAGGTAGATTAGGGGGGTCTAGGGTTTGATTAGTGGTGTTTAGGATTAGATATTCTTATATTCCTTCTTGTCTAGAGTCCCTAATGCTAGATCTAGCTTGAAAGAGTGGGTCTAGATCATTGGGCATTTTATGAACACCAAGTGTTTGATGAAATGCCAAGACCAAACTAGACAAGAGATTTATGTTCCTAGCCTAAGACATTAGTTGTTTAGGGCGTATCTTTGGTTAATCTTGTCATGATTCTTAATGCATGCTAATTGATAATCCACAAATGATGATTTGCTAATGGACTTGATAATTAGCATAGTGATTAGTTGCTTGAAAGAGAACTAATCTAGATTAGAGATCTATTGCCTAAGGATTAGCTTCTTGAGTAATTGAACACCACTAATTGGATTTAGATCACCTTATATCATTAACCTTGTCTCTTGTTCCGCCTTTATTACTTGGATTATATCTTGCTTAGTTATTTGCTTGTTTGATTTAGATATTTAATCACAAACCACACTCGTTTAGCTTAAATTACATAGATTCCTTGCATCCTTAGTGATTAGGATAAATTCCAAATTATGGATTGATACCTCTTATACTACATCGTTAAGAGGGATTGATACCTCTAGAGATAGAATTATCCTGTATCAGGCAGCTACCTCCTGGTTCGCTAAATACTTGGGAGGACACTAAGAGAGCCTTCCTGATCAACTTCTACGATGATGCACGATCTGAGTATCTGAGGAATAAAATCTCCCAATTTTCTCAAGGACCTACTGAGGCGTTCAAGGCTGCTTGGACGAGATTCACATCGTATCAGAGAGATTGCCCACATCACGGATACTCTGATGTACAGCTGATGGGTATCTTCTTTAGAGGAGTAGATTGGAGGTATCAGATGGCTCTGGACGCTTCGAGCAATGGTAATTTTAACACCAGATACCCTGAGGATGCTTATGTGTTGATTGAAAACTTTGCATCTAGCAGTAGCACAAAGAGCGCAGACTTCGAGCGCAAGAAGCTGGCTGGTAACATGGATGGTTCGCAGATCGCTGAAGGTAAAGCTCAGCTGGATTCTATGCACAGTCTTTTGCTGGGAAAGACAACAAAGGCCGTCCACTTTGCTGCTGAGAATGAAGTGGAAGATGTTAACTACATTGGTGGTTCTGGTTTTCAGGGTCAGCGATTTGGGTACAACACCAATCGAAACTTCACCAACAATGCTCCGCAAGGAGGGTACCAATCCCCACCACCCAAAGCTCCTGAGAGTAAGATTGAGGCTATGCTTGAACACCTGGTTCAAGGGCAGGAGAAGATGCGGTGTACACCGATTTGAGTGGAAGGATCGAGGCTCTAAATACGAGTCACAGGATGTTGGAAACGCAAGTAGCTCAGACTGCAGCAAATGCCAAGGGAAAGACGGTTCATTCACACAATGCTCACGTCAATGCAATCACTTCAACTGCAGAAAATTTTGATGAGGATCCTGAAATCACCAGAGTATCGATCGATACAAGGGTGTATCGATCGATACCAGCTCAGACTTCTGCTGCTGTCAAAGGAAAGATGGCCCATACGAATCAGTATGTCAATGTGATAACCAAGAGCAGTGCGGAAGAATCCGAGAGATTTGATGATCGCAAGCCTGAATTTGCTGCATCAGTGTTCGATTACTGAAGTATCGATCGATACCCAGCCTATATCGATCGATGCTCACCCAAAGAAAAGTCAAAGCAAAAATCCAGTATCGATCGACACTCATCAAGCATCGATCAACACCATCCTGAAAAGCCGATATATAAAGTCAATATCGCCCAATTTTGGGAAGACCAGGAAACCGAGTATCAGGCAGAGAGAGCTAAGGAACGAACTGAGAAACGTGCGCATAAGATTAAGAAGTCAAATCCTATTCCTAAACACCTCAGAGATCCCATCTCTCCAAAGCAGCTGTGTGGCTTTGAGAAGATGGCAAGAAGGATTTCCCCTGAATCGTCTTTTGAAGAAGCTCTATGATATGCTCAATTTAATACCCTAACAGTACTAAAGCAGTAGTTGTAGTCTAGCTAGGGGTCGAACACAAGGACTCACAGAAATCACACAATGAATTGTAGAATCAAGCTAAGCTAAGCAATTCAGGTTAAGCAGAAAACAGAAAGCAGTAAACAAGTTGTAATTCAATCAGGAAAATATAGGCCCAGGGTTTTTCTCAGGAAATCAATGAATGCAGATAAACTAACTAACAGGATTCAGATTTAGCGCAGTTCTAGAACTCAAATCACTAAAGTATAATTAACCAACTGTCGTTGCGAAAACTATCTAAATCTAAATCCTAGGAGTTCCAAATTTCTTTGCGAATCCTAAAGTCTAAATCAGCTTTAATAACAGGCTTGATAAGTTCACAAATTAATTAAACCAAATTTCTTTGCGAATAACCAATTTGCTCACTTAGGTTCTATCAGGTAATTAATCGCACTGTCGTGCCTAACCAATTATCCTAAGATCTAAATTCTAGATTCGTCAACCTAGAATTAGGTATGAACACAACCTAAGCGAAGAACTATAATTTAGATGGTGAATCCTAATAAGATAATTAACCTAGCATTCAGAGAAATCCTTTATGAGAAAACCCTAAACCTAAAATGGATCTACTCAGACATGGCAATTGAATCAAAAGACATGTTTGAATAAATCATCAAATAATAATCAAAGAAGGTTTAAAGATCTGATCTCGGACGAAGGGAAATCAGACTTGTCTCTCTAACCAAAGTAATAAAAAGCATAAAAAGGCATAGCCTAAACAAGTGGCTGAAAACTCCTATTTATAACCTAAAACACGAGTTGGGGTCTTCTTGTAATTATCAAAGATTTCTGGGCACTTTTGCAATTCTTCAAATCTTGGAAAACTCGCGGGTCGTATCTTGCTGTGATGGGTATCGATCGATACCAGGAGGTATCGATCGATACTGGCCGTGAAAACAGGTACTCAGCAACACGATCTTTAGCTCTGCTCCAAACTGCTCCAGAAAGCTCCAATACTTCCAATAATCCTCCAAACGTGCTATGACCTGTAAAAGACTCTAAAACACTACAAAACACTAGAAAGACTCTATAAAAAGGACTTATATCATGGTCTAAATAGGGTAAAAACCATGATATATCACTCTAGAGTGCCGTCCTCTGCTAAGTCACTTCAAAGATTGTAGAGAAGCTGAGGAAGAGATTAAGGCACTCTTCATTAAGGCTAGAGGTACACCTCCACTGAGACAACTGACCCAAAGAGAAGATCCAGGAAAATTCGCGGTTCCCTGCTCTATCTCTGGAGTTGATTTCAAAGAGTCTCTCGTTGACTCAGGAGCTAGTGTTAATGTCATCACAAGGGCAATTGCAGAACGGTTGGGGGCTGATATTCGATCACCCAAGGTATCTATCACACTCGCGAACGACTCCACCTCGCTTCCACACGGTACTATCCATGGTTTGCTGGTCAAAGTAGGAGACTGTCTGGTGCCTACCGATTTTCAGATTGTGGAGATGAGTGCGATATATCGTATGCCTATACTCCTGGGACGAACATTTATGGCTACTGCTGGCGCAATCATAGACACGCCTAATAAGAGAATCTCCTTCTCTTACATTGACGAAGGGGTATATTATGATGTCATTCCCCCTAGGAGTGCTCCCACACATGTCTCTAGCATCGAGGTTGTCACAGGAGAGTCGCTGGCAGCTGACCTTTTGGAAGAGCCTCCTGATGAGCTACTGTCGTAGACATTCCAGTTGAACCGCCAAGCGTCCCCAAGGAAGTTGTCAAGAAGACTAAGACAACAAAGAAAAAGGCCAAGAGCAACAAGGTCGAGAATCCCCATGTCACTTTAATCCCTCAGAAGAGTGATGGGAATTCGATTGAGTATAAGGTCAAGTGCAAAGGAGCTTCGAAGCCATTCTCTAAGGCTAGAATTCTTCTCACTTCGGAGCTGAAAGAGAAAGGGCAAGAGTTTGTGAAGGGTTTGTTGAGCAAAACTCTAAAGATAGCAATGTCAAGTTGTGGAGCCTGTTTTGGTGCAAGATCTCACTCTTATCCAGCCTGAAGGGCGTTACAGTCAAGCTATTGACGTTAAACGAGCGTTTGGTGGGAGGCAACCCACTGGTGAGTCTTTTATTTCTTTTATTTTTTGTTTTTTGTGTCTTAAATGAATCAGATTGGAGCAAACGAGGAGAAACTGAACAGGCCTTGACGAAATCGCCAGGGTATCGATCGATACCCTGTTGGTATCGGTCGATACCCTGCGGGCAATGATGAAATCCTGTGTCGACTTAAGCATGTATCGATCGATACAGGCTGTGTGTCGGTCGATACTCTATGTTCCAGCAAGGTAACCTCTAGTTTTTCCCAATTTTATTATGTTCTTTTGTTTTCTTTCACTGACTCTAGGCTAGATAACGTTGGGGACAGTGTTGTTCAAGTCTGGGGGAGGTGTCTGCTGACATTGTTTTTGTTTTTCTTAGAGTCATAAAATAAAAAAAAATTGTCGTTTTATTGAGTCAAAACTTGTTGGAGATGATGATCTTGTACTTGAATTGTTGCTTTGAATTGATTTTTGAGTGACCAGTGTTACAGGATCAGCTCTAGATCGACTAATGAAAAATCCAAGGACTGACCAGTTAACTAGAAAACATCCATGTCTCCAGCAGAGTTCTTCTGAAACCTGAGCCAAATTTCTGCACTTCATCAATGTGGTTAGTGTTAATAGAGCTTGATTCATCATTCATATATGATAAAGGAACCCATGTGTTTAGAGTTATGGTATCTCTCTCTCCTGTTATAAGTTGATAAATAAGAGCATAAAAAATTGAAATGATTTTCTTCTGAGTAGAGGGTTAGGAAAATTTCCAGCGATCCTATTATTCTACTTAAGAGGGAATGATCACACAAATGATTGGAAGCGAGGCTAGGATTTTCCTATGATGCCATTATTCGCCTACATCTTTTGATACATTGAGAGGGAAGAACCGGGGATTTGGTGGCAAACACTATCAATACGCGCATCTCATACCTTGATGTGTATATGCAAAGTTGAAAAGAAAAGAAAGAACATAATAAGAAATAAGTCTGGGGGAGAGAAATTAATACCAAAAAGTGTGAAAAATGGTGGTTCCTTGAAGGTTCTTGAACATTGGCTGCAGCGATGAAACTGGCAAAGATGGTTTTACTTGAACAAAGCTGTGGGATAATGTGTGGAGTCTGGAAAAGCTGCGAATATCTACGGAGAAGTACATGATGGTTAGATCAAAAGCTGATTTGGTGACACTTGGGTATTTGGAAAGAGGGTCATTTCGATTGTTCATGAACAGGTGAGTCTCCGCGTTTTCAAACCTCTTTCGCTGTTTAGTCTTCTATTTGCTTGAGGGCAAGTAAAGGCTAAGTCTGGGGGAGTTGATATATCATGGTTTTTACCCTGTTTAAACCATGATATAAGTCCTTTTTATGAAGTCTTTATAGTGTTTTGTAGTCCTTTAGAGTCTTTTACAGGTTATAGCACGTTTGGAGCTTAATTGGAGATATTGGAGCTTTCTGGAACATTCTGGAGCGAAACAGAGATCTGTGTAGCTGAGACATCAAAATCACCTGAGTATCGATCGATACTGCCTAGTATCGATCGATACCCGTCGAGGAAACAACAGGATCGCGACTTATTGAAGAGTTGAAGAATTGCAGAATTGGCCCAGAAGACTTTGATATTTACAAGATAGCCCAGAAAGTGTTTTAGCTTATAAATTAGGTTTTTCAGCCACCTGTTTAGGCTAAAGCTTTATTTTCTATACTTTGGTTAAAGACAAGTCTGAATCTCCCTTCGTCCGAGATCAGATCTCAAAACCTTTTGTTACTCTTATTTTCTATTGATGATTTATTCAAACATGTTGATTGTTTCATTCTCCATGTCTGAGTAGATCCACTTTAGGTTTAGGGTTTTCTCATAAAGGATTTCTTTGAATTCTAGGTTGATTATCTGTTTGGGATTCATCATCTAAATTAGTTCTTCGCCTTAGGTTGTGTTCAAAGCTAATTCTTGGTTGACGAATCTGGAACTTAGATCTTAGGATAATTGATTAGGCACGAGAGTGCGATTAATTACCTGATAGAACCTAGGTGAGCAAATTGATTATTCGCAAAGAGATTTGGTTTAATTGATTTTTGAACATATCAAACCTGAACTTTAAAGCTGATTTAGACTTTAGGATTCGCAAAGAGATTTGGAATTCCTAGGATTTAGATTTAGATAGTTTTCGCAACGAGAGTTGGTTAGCTATATTTTAGTGATTTGAGTTCAAGAACCGTGCGTAATCTGAATCCTGTTAGTTAATTTAGCTGCATTCATTGATTTCCTGAGAAAAACTCTGGGCCTATATTTTCCTCCATCGATTTACAACACTTTTAATTGCATACTTGTTTTCGTTTACATCTCTTGATTTAGCGTATTTTGGATCTATATAATCTATTGTGTGTCTCTGTGAGTCCTTGTGTTCGACCCCTAGCTATACTACGACAACTGCTTTAGTATCTGAATTGGGTATTAATTTGAGCATATCACCGCGTAAAGGGGAAGGTGTGCAGCCTCATCGTGGATGGTGGGAGCTGTACTAATGTGGCAAGCACGACTCTTGTGGAAAAACTAGACTTAGAAGTGCAGAAACATCCCAGGTTGTACCATCTCCAATGGTTGAACAACGTCGGACATATGAAGGTAACTAAGTAAGTTTTGGTTCCATTATCGATAGGGAGTTATGGAGATGAGATCCTTTGCGATGTGCTACCTATGGAGGCTGGTCATATACTCTTAGGACAACCGTGGCAGTTTGATCGAAAGGTAACTCATGATGGTCTCACAAACAAACACTCCTTCGTGTTCAAAGGAAAGAACATTGTTCTAGTTCCTATGACTCCGCAACAAATTTATCAAGACCTGAAACTCCGAGAGAAACAAAAAGAAGGAGATGCTGTGAGTACCCCGGTCACTAAAATTCACCAAGAAAAGGAAGGTAAGAGTTTGAATAAAACTCCGACAAAGACCTTTGAAAGCAAACCCGCAAGGAATTCTACTCTCTTCGCGAGAGCTAGTGAGGTTAAGCAAGCTTTATTTTCGGAACAATCTTTTATTGTACTTATTGTACTTATTGAGCTTAGCTAATCTTGAGCCGGATCTTCCGAGCAATATTATCTCTGTTTTGCAGGATTTTGATGACGTTTTCCCCGAAGACAGCCCGAGTGGTTTGCCACCAATCTGTGGGATTGAACATCAGATTGATTTCGTATGCTCTTCCAAATCGACCAGCATACATGACTAATCCGGTGGAGACTAAGGAACTACAGCGACAAGTCACCGAACTTATGGAGAAAGGCCATATCCGTGAGAGTATGAGCCCTTGTGTTGTACCCGTCCTACTTGTTCCAAAGAAAGACGGAACATGGCGAATGTGTGTTGATTGCCATGCCATTAATAACATTACGGTAAAGTATCGCCATCCTATCCCTCGTGTAGATGACATGTTAGATGAATTCCATGGGATTAGATGAAAGAGGGAGATGAGTGGAAAACCGTCTTTAAAACTAAGCATGGATTGTACGAATGGTTAGTAATGCCTTTTGGATTAACTAGCACACCTAGTACATTTATGAGGCTGATGAATCATGTGTTGAGATCGTTTATTGTAGTTTTTGTTGTGGTATATTTTGATGACATCTTAGTATATAACAAGAACTTAGATGAGCATGTAGAGCATTTGAAATCTGTTTTGAGTGTTCTTAGAAAGGAGCCAACTTGAAGAAGTGCACTCTTTGCACAGATAACCTCGTTTTCTAGGTTTTGTTGTAAGTGCACAGGGCGGTAAGGTTGATGAGGAGAAAGTGAAGGCTATCCGCGAATGCCCTAGCCCAAAGACGGTGGGAGAAGTACGGAGTTTTCATGGACTTGCGGGATTTTATCGACGCTTTATGAAGGACTTTAGTACTCTTGCCACACCGCTTACGGATGTTATCAAAAAGGATGTGGGATTCAAATGGGGAGAAGCACAAGAAAGCGCCTTTCAGGCCTTGAAAGAGAAGCTCACAAACGCACCACTTTTATCTTTACCTAATTTTTTGAAAACTTTTGAAATTGAGTGTGATGCGTCAGGTACATGTATTGGAGCTGTGCTTATGCAAGAAAAGAAACCCATTGCTTATTTCTGTGAAAAACTCGGAGGAGCAACATTGAACTACCCGACATACGACAAGGAGATGTACGCCTTGGTTCGAGCTCTACAAACGTGGCAACACTACCTCTGTCCCAAAGAATTCGTGATCCATACTGAACATGAGTCCCTCAAACACTTGAAGGGACAGCAGAAGTTGAACAAACGTCATGCTCGATGGGTTGAGTTCATAGAAACATTTCCTTATGTCATTCGGTATAAACAAGGTAAGGATAATGTTGTTGCCGATGCTTTATCTCGAAGGTACGTGCTGATTTCTACTCTTGTAGCTAAGTTACTTGGGTTTGAACAAATCAAAGATTTATATGCGACCGACCCCGAATTCAAAGAGGCTATTCAATCTTGTGAAAAATTTGCCTTTGGAAAATATTTTAGGAATGTCGGATTTTGGTTTTATGAAAATCGCCTTTGTGTGCCTCAATGTTCTTTGTGAGAATTATTTGTTAGGGAATCACATGGAGGAGGTCTCATAGGACATTTTGGAGTGGCTAAAACTCTAAGTGCTTTACAAGCACACTTTTACTGGCCGCATATGAAAAGGGACGTCGAGAGGATTTGCGGACGTTGTGTCACTTGCAAACAGGCTAAGTCTAAGGTACAATCGCAAGGTTTGTATACTCCCTTTCCTATTCCTACTACTCATTGGACTGATATTTCGATGGACTTTGTCCTTGGATTGCCGAGAACTAGGAAATATAGAGATTCGGTTTTTGTAGTTGTCGATAGATTTTCTAAGATGGCTCATTTCATACATTGCCATAAAACTGATGATGCATCTCTAGTCGCTGAATTATTCTTTAGGGAAGTGGTTCGCTTGCATGGTATGCCTAGGACGATTATTTCGGATAGGGACACTAAGTTCTTAAGTTATTTTTGGAAAACATTGTGAACTAAGCTAGGAACACGGTTCACCATATAAGTTTATTGATTAAGACATGAGACATACTGAGAAACAGAACATAGAAAGTACAAATTGCAATGACTAAAGCTAATGAAGTCACAAGTCAGCTATGAATCCAATTGTCCACGAATATGTTTAGTTATGAAAATGAATAATTTTAAATTAGATTTCAGGAACTGGATGAAGCTGAAACTAAGTACCGGTGAGAAATGAAGTATGAAACAAGGGAAATAGAAAAAGAGTTGTCTCTGAAAAGACAGAGCAAGTTTGATTGAGTATCCACTTTCAGGTACGATTAAAAAACATCAGGAATCAAAATCAAAAATAAAGCAAAATTTCAGAGCCATGAAGAATAAATACGAAGAAACTAAGAATTAAGAGCCTTAACCATTGCCTAGAAACTGAAATGTGAATGCAAGAGGGCAAACAAATAGAGAGAATAATAATATTTTTTTTGCAGTTGTAAGTGTAAGTAAGACTGAAAAAATCAATATCAAATTATAAAACGAGAAGACAAAAAGACGAGAAGAGAAGAGACTCAGTTTCTAAAACTTATTATTTCCTTAGGAGGTTTGTTTGTGTATACCGTCGGAGGTCTGATAGGATATTCTGGACTTAAGAAAATGGCTAGGTTGAAGACTCCTCCTCCATAAGGTGTGTTTTCAGACCCCCTGAGAATTGCTTCCCAATGGTGATCGTCATCACCAACCGGTCCTAGGAAAAAATGGAACAAAAACATTACTATAAAGAGGAAAACAATTGTTAAATCGTTCTACCAAATCCAGACTACTTACCTGCGGTGAAAAACGGCGATGGATTCCTACGGATTGCTTTGAGTTGCATCGATATTGCCTATGAAGCCATTTTTGAAGTTGAAATTAAAAGGAAAGTTATGATTTTGCTTTGCTTAGCAGGAAGTTAAAAGATAATGAAACCGAAAAGGAAAAGAAAAGATATTGATGTCGATTGTGTCACGAGAAGGTGTTTGTTATTTTCAAGGTATGTTATTATGAGAATCTTGACCGTTCGACGATTCAGAGTTGAAAAGAAAGCGAATCGTTATTTCTTCTCTGACACATTCGTGACACCTTTACATTACTCATCCTTTGTTTTTTGTCCAAACATGATTAAAATAAAAAAATGGGATTGAGAATAACCCCGCACCACGAGACTCGAACCCTGGTCTGATGTGTGGTGCGCGCGCGTTACCGCTAGGCTTGGTAACTCATTCGGGATTTAATCAACAACGCTTTT
The DNA here is from genome assembly GCA_002933935.1 of Eutrema yunnanense. Taxonomy (NCBI): domain Eukaryota; kingdom Viridiplantae; phylum Streptophyta; class Magnoliopsida; order Brassicales; family Brassicaceae; genus Eutrema; species Eutrema yunnanense. Next base: position 265,338 of record PKML01005336.1, on the reverse strand, counting down.
ATTTATCTAACTCTTTTCCTTTGTCTTCATTAACTCGCGAAACCCTGAATTATCTTTGTCGTAAAATCCCTTAGTCTTAAAATCCCCAAATCGAAGCAAGTTAAGAACCCTAAATCGCAAAACCCTGAAAAATCCACTCTCTATATCTTGTTTTCGTCTATGATTCAACATGGGTGACTCTTCTGGAAGTTCGAGTGGAACATCAAGGGGTCCCTGGGGAAGAGGAAAAGTATTTGGCTTTCCAAAAATGTGTTGGTGTGGGCAGAGAATCGTGTCCAAAATTGCCCGATCTGAACCGAATCCATTCCGGCGATACTACCGGTGTGGTTATGCTGCACAACTTAAGGTGAGCATTGGTTTAGATATAATGTATATGTTTTCAGATTGCAATTATCTATGGTGGTCTTCATAAAATGGGAAAATGAGTTTTATGCAGCTAAAAAATGATGAACATGTGTTCAAGTGGGTTGATCAGGCAATTATTGATGAGTTACAACGAGTGGATTGTAGAATAGGATGTCTTGAAACCGAGCTCAAGGAGATGAAGGTGGTGCGTAGGTTGGGGATTGATGAAGACGAGTTTGAGAAGAGGTTTGAGGATCGTTACAATGAAGCCAAATCAAGCTTCCTGAAGTTAGTTATCATTGTTCTTATTGGGTGTTTGCTAGCTCTCGTTGTTGGTGGCATAGTTAAGGCTAGTATGATTGTGTAAGTTAGATATGTTATTGCTAAAGCTAGAATGATTGTGTACTGTTCGATTACTTGAAGTCTTGGCAATATGACGGTGGCATTTCCATTTCCATACACCATATTTACATGTCTTTCTTCCCGCGCTGTGATTCTGGGTATGAAACAAATATCCTCTTGTATAGTAGATGGGCCAAGTTTTGGCCCTTTTCAGGGGTCCATGAATTATGTCGTGCACCCACGTTGGAAATGGAGTTGTGGCCTTCCAGTAAGTAACCTGCATATAAAAAGTCAATATAAAATATATTGAAGTACCAATAGTGAAATTAAATATCAAACATTTATAGACTAACATATTCTTTGATCCATGAAGGAAATTCTTTTCGCCAGGATTTCTTTCTCAGAGAGGTCCGGATATTGTGTACTAATATAATCTTCGAAGAAACTATGTAACACCATAAAAATATATGAGAAATCGAGTATGGACTACAAAACATTTTAAGTTAAAGCCATTCCAACTTATACCTCTCAAGTGGCTCGAAATAACCACAATTTCGCAAAACATATGCATGTGCGCATCGATAGTCTTTATCTGGAAGCCAGATTTCCTCCATTTCGCCATTAGGCCGACCTACATGAGTAAATATAGCGGGGACTCCATCGAAATGATATTCGGGGACTTCACCTTCAGCAAATCGCCTTGACCTGACCAAAGTAGTGAAAATCATTTTATAAAAGCTACGAGGTGTATACCAAATGGATTAGTGAACATGTGAATAGTTATAGCTTTTACCTTGATTTCGTTTGTATACTCGAGGGAAAATAGTGCTCTGTGAAATAAGATACCTCCTCCCTTAGATATGATTGAACAATCAATCCTGCTGCATATCTTTGGTTTTTTGCTTTCCCTTTCAACTTTTTGAAAAACATTTCCAAAGGGTACATCCACCTGTATTGCACGGGGCCTCCTAATTCAGCTTCGTAGGGGATATGTATAGGTAGGTGCTCCATCACGTCGAAAAAGGATGGTGGAAAGATCTTTTCCAAATTGCATATGATTAAAACTATGTTTTGTTTAAGAATTTGGACGCGACTTTTCTGCAAAGTTCTCGAACATAAGTCACAGAAAAATGCTCCAACCCCTACGATACAAATTGAAACAGCAAATGGTTAATATAAATTACCATAATCATATTTAGGTGATTTAATTTCCTCATTTTTTAAGTAATTAGTACTTGATAACGCAGTGTGGACGTTCCGGTCTAGTAGTTCTTCAAAGATAAATGGAAGTAGCCGCTCCATAAAAACATGGCAGTCATGACTCTTCATCCCAGAAAACTTTTCATTCGCCATATCAGCACAACTAACTAAGTCTGAAGCATAACCATCTGGAAATTTTACCGAATTTTTCACACATTCCAATAAGCTTCTTCTGGCTTCGTCTGTCAATGAGTATTCGGGTAAAGGGGCTCTACCTTCATCATCAATATGTAAGTGTGGCCGAGAACATAATTCTTCTATATCCAATCTTGACGGGATGGTGTCTTTCGATTTACCCTTCACACGCATAAGAGTATTCATGATGTTGTCAAAAAAATTCTTCTCTATATGCATCAGATCGAGATTATGTCGAATAGTGAGCTCCCTCCAGTACGGCAATTCCCAGAATATGCTTTCTTTGTACCAGTTATGCTCTTTCCCAAATCCAGGTTTCTTCTTATCGTGACCGTTGCCACCAACATCCTCTATTTTCCGTGGCTTTACATGTTTCAACCGGTAGAAATAAATTTGCTCACTGGTCAAAGACTCTGGTGGATAGTCTTTCTTAGCTTTTCTCTTCTTCAAAAAGTCTTTTGTATTCTTCCTTACAGGATGATCATGAGGAAAAAATCTTTGGTGACAATCGAACCAACACGTCTTTCTTCCATGCTTAAGATAAAAAAGACTGTGTATCTTCCATGCAAATTGGACAAGACAATTTGCCATGGGTGGTCCATCATGATAACATGCCATACGCCGGAAAGTCGCTTATCGTCCACAACAACACTGCTCTTAGTTTAAAATTTTGATTTAACGAGACATCGTATGCATCGACTCCAATAGACCACAGTTCTTTTAACTCATCAATGACAGGTCGGAGGAAGATATCGAGACTACCTCGAGGGTGATTTGGCCCATAATTCATAATTGTTAGAAACAAGTACTCTGTATTCATGCACATACAAGGGGGTAAATTATACGGAGTCAAGATCACGGGCCACAATGAATGATTTTTTTGACATGCCAAATGGATTGAACCCATCTGTACACAATCCAAGATAAACGTTTCGGGGTTCTTCGGAAAACTGGGGATGTTGATCTTGAAAATATTTCCACTCCGCTGATATGCTCAAATTAATACCCTAAACAGTACTAAAGCAGTTGTTGCAGTATATCAGGGGTCGAACACAAGAACTCAGAGAAATCACACAATAGATTAAATAGAATCGAATCAAGCTAAGCAGTTCAGATTAAACAAAAGCAGTAAGCAGTAAACGAGTTGTAATTCGATGGGAAAGAGATAGGTTCAGGGATATTTCTCAGGAAATCAATGAATGCAAAATAAACTAACTAATCAGGGTTCAGGTTACACACGGTTCTCGAACTCAAATCACTAAAGTATAATCAACCAACTGTCGTTGCGAGAACTATCTAAATCTAAACTTCAGAATCCCAAATTTCTTTGCAAATCCCTAAGAATAAATCAGCCTTAAGTTTGATATGTTCACAAATCAATTAAACCAAATCTCTTTGCGAATAATCAATTTGCTCACCTAAGGTTCTATCAGGTAATTAACTGCACTGTCGTGCCTAATCAATTATCCTAAGGTCTAAGTTCCAGGTGATCAATCTAGAATTAGCTTTGAGAACAACCTAAGGTGAAGAACTAATTCAGATTATGAACCCTAAATAACTAATCAACCTAGCATTCAAAGAAATCCCTTATGAGAATCCCCAAACCTAACAAGAGATCTACTCAGACATGGAAATTGAATCAATAGACATGTTTGAATAAATACTCAATAGAAAATAAGAAAGAGTAACAAGAGGTTTTGAGATATGATCTTTGACGAAGGGAGATTCAGACTTGTCTCTCTCACCAAATTCTCTCTTAAACCAAACCAAAAATAAAGCATAGCCATAAAAGTGGCTGTAAAATCCCTATAAATAACCTAAAACACGAATTGGGGCTTCTTGTAATTATTAAAGACTTCTGGGCACTTTTGCAATTCTTCAAGTCTTGGAAAACTCGCGGGTCGTGTCTTGCTGCGATGGATATCGATCGATACTAGCCAATATCGATCGATACCAAGGCTTCATATCGGGTTCTTAGCAACACGATCAAGAATGAGAGATGCAATGTAATGCAAGTGGAGCTCGAACCTATAAGAAGCACAAGAAACAATCGCACTCAACGTCCAAGTTACTAGTTCTAGGATGTACCAAAGTTGTTTACTCAAAAGAAACTAGCCATTTCCTTCACAACATGCTACAAAGCCAAACCTCAACCTAGACAAACTCTATTATCCTCTAGCCTCTTAACATGCATTAATGATTGTATCCGTGAATTATGCTTATGCAAAATCAAATGAGACCGCTTGGCTAAAGGTGTCAGAAACCAAAGACGTATAAAGGTTTTCTGTGTCTTTATTGAACGGCCAAAGGTGGCTATATATACAAACTGTAAACCGACATAGTTCACCTAGGTTTTACATTTATACAAAAGGAAATATGCCTAAAGAGATATGTACACAATATATGAAAGAATATACGATACAATATTCGTATTATCGTAATACCCTCCCTCAAGTTGGAGCATGAAGATCGCAAATGCCCAACTTGCCAAGAAATGAAGTAAATTCCTTTTTCCCAAGGGCTTTGGTGAAGATATCGGCGAGTTGTTGGGTTGTTGTAACATGTTTCGTAGCAATAGTTCCTCGAAGAATCTCATCGCGGACAAAATGACAGTCAGATTCTACATGCTTAGTTCTTTCGTGAAAAACTGGATTTGCAGCAAGATGAATGGCGGCTTGACTGTCGCAATGAAGAGGAATGGGAGCTGTATGAGGAATGCCGAGATTTCCTTCAACCATAAGAGTTCCTGCACAGTGTCCGAAAGGCACCGATATTCAGCCTCCGCGGAAGATCGAGAAATAACTCGTTGCTTTCTCGTTTTCCACGAGATCGGAGACTGGCCTAAGAGGATGAACCAGCCGGTAAGAGAACATCGTGTACGCGGACAGCCTGCCCAGTCCGAGTCACACCATGCAACTAACGACAGAGGAGAATCTGCACGCAAAAGAATCCCCTGTTCCGGCGTTCCTTTTAAATAACGCACGACACGAAGAGCGGCCTCCCATTGAGCTTGTGTCGGTGCCTCCATAAATTGGCTACGAATGTGAACTGAGTATGCGAGATCAGGTCTAGTCACTCCCAAATAAATAAAACGACCAACAAGTCTGCGATAAGCAGTTGGATCAGCAAGAAGAGGACCATCGTCAAGGGCAAGTCGATGATTTTGATCCATGGGAAAAGAGAGTGGTTTAGCTGCAAGTAAGCCGGTCTCAGTGATGATATCCATAACATACTTTCGCTGAGAAAGATATATACCCGTAGGGCTGCGCGCAACTTCTAATCCAAGAAAATATTTAAGAACACCTAAGTCTTTCATGTGGAAACAAGAACTGAGATAATCCTTAAATTTGGAGATCACGAGCGATGAACTTCCTGAAATAATGAGATCGTCTACGTAGACGAGAACGTGAAGCCTCGATTCAGGAGTTTCCATAGTAAATAATGAGTAATCAGAAACAGATTGTGTGAACCCATACTCGGATAATGTTGTTGATAACTTCGCGAACCAGCAGCGTGGAGCTTGTCGCAAACCGTAAAGAGATTTTCGAAGACGACAAACTTTTGATTTATCGGATCCGCGAAAGCCTGGAGGAAGACGTATATAAACCTCTTCGTCTAAGTCACCGTGTAAGAAGGCGTTATGCACGTCCATCTGATGAATCTCCCAATTCTTAGACACCACAACCTGAAGAAACGAACGGATAGAAGTCATTTTTGCGACAGGCGCAAAAGTTTCTGTAAAATCTTCACCCTCGATTTGATTGTTACCGAGAACAACCAAACGCGCCTTATGTCGTTCAAGAGTACCGTCAGCGTGAAATTTGAGTCGAAAAACCCATTTAGTGCCAATTGCCTTTTTCCCTTTTGGCAAGGTTTCGATAGTCCAAGTTTGATTATCTTCTAACGCGTCGATCTCGTGACGCATAACTTCACGCCAATTCTCATCCTGAACTGCATCAGAATAATAAACTGGTTCAATACCAGCAGTGATTGCAGCCAAAAACACACGATGAGCCTCAGAAAATTGATTACAGTCAATGTATTTTGTAATCGCAAAGCTCGCTTCATCAAAAGTAATCGGGGGAGATGTAACTGTGTCGAGAACAAAATCTTCATATTTAGAGGGCAAATAACGTTTTCGATGACCGCGACCAAGCTCTTCAACAGGTTCGGGAGTGGAAGAGCCCTCCCTGGTTACGACAACGTCTCCATTAGAGGTGACGTTAACTGGAGACGATGATGAGAAAACAGGGGAATCCGAGGACGACGCGATCTCTGTACATGCCGGAGACGACGGAATTGCAGGTGACGATGGAGAAACTGGGTCGGCCGTAACTATTGGCAATTCACGAGAAACAGAACTCGGGTCTTCCGAAGGAGCAGAAAAATCAATCAGCGGATGAGATTGAATAACATCATCATCAAAAAACGCAGGCGGAGAAGAGCTCGAAGAGTCTGCAGAGTTCAAAGTAAGAGGAATCGCGACATTGGTGATGTAAGGGAAATCATTTTCGCAGAAAACAACATCTTGAGAGGAGAAAATTTTGCCCGAATCGAGATCATAAAGTCGCCAACCCTTTTTGCCATATGGATAACCGATAAAAACAGAGCGATTGCTGCGAGATGCGAATTTATCACCGTGATGCTGTTGATTGTGAGCGTAAGCGAGGCAGCCAAAGACACGAAGATGATGAAGTGGAGGAGGACGCTTATGAATCAATTCAAAAGGTGTTTTTCCGTGAAGCAACGGAGTCGGAGTCCGATTGATAAGATAAGTTGCTGTCAAGACACATTCTCCCCAGAATTCAACAGGTAGATTAGACTGAAATCGTAAAGCTCTTGCTACGTTAAGGATATGCCGACGCAAGAAGTTTCATGAATGATTCCTCGTTCGTGAAAATAGTCGAAGAGACAAAGAAATTCTGATCCATTATCACTGCGAACTGTTTTGACTGATTTTTCGAACTGTTTTTCAACCAAAGCAATGAAATTGCGGATGGTTTTAGCAACGTCTTGTTTTGACGGGAGAAGATAAAGCCATAATCCGCGGGAGTAATCATCCAAGATGGTCAGAAAATAGCGAGATCTGCATAAAGCGGTAGTACGATAAGGTCCCCACAAATCAAAGTGAACCAGTTGAAACAAATCGTTTGTTTTATTGCAACTAATGGGAAAAACATCTCGTGTTTGCTTTGCTCGTAAACAAGTCTCACACGTCTTAGATAAACTACTATTCTTATCAAAACCAAAACCAGAAAGCGATAAAAGATCAGCTACTTTCGAAGAGGGATGTCCTAGACATTTGTGCCAGATGTCGTAAGAAGCAAGTTCCGTCCGATAAGCTGTCGCGACCGTCTCTATCTCTCTAAAAAAATACAGACCATGAGCTTGCTCAGCCGCACCAATCAGGGTCTTCGTAATGCGGTCCTGAATAATGCAAAGCTCATTAGTAATCTGCAAGACACAAGTCTGCTCTCTAGTCAACTGAGATACAGAGATCAAATGACAGTGTAGGCCATCAACAAACAAAACATTCTGAAGGGTAAGGTTGGATCCCAAACGGACTAAACCCTGACGAGTAGCAACTGTAAACCGACCGTCTGGTAATTTGACTGACATAGGAGCCATAGCCGTAGAATTCGAAAGATAATCAAGAGAACCAGTCATGTGATTCGTGGCGCCGGTATCGATAATCCAAGAAGAAAGAAAATACGTACCAGTCAAGCGTTCGTTGGAAGCTGGCTTTTTGCGATGATCCAGAAACTCAATCAGCGATTGCCACTGTTCGTTGTTAAGTCCGCTCAAACCGAGGCGATCAGTGCTGAGTTCATTCGTTGTAGTAACAGCATTGACCCGAGCTGGATTTCCTCCATTGCCACTTCCCTGTGAGCCACGACCTGCTGAAGATGACGAACCACGACCTGCTGAGGATGACGAACCACGACCGCCACCACCAGAGTTGAGTCTGTTGCGAGGACGATTTCCCCACCATTCGGGATAGCCAAGAGTGCGGAAGCAGTTTTCGGCGAGATGACCATTGCGGCCACAACTGGTGCACAGGAGACGGTCACGTTCTTCGCGAGTCAAAGTGTCATTGCGGTTCATGGCGGAACGTGACTGAAGCTGAATCGCAAAAGCCATATTGTCATTGCGGTTATCCAAAGCCCTGGCAGCTTTCTTCGAGTCTTCATCTTGAGTTAAGATGCTGTAAGCCTCGTCAAGTGAAGGAAGAGGATCCCGAGACAGCAAATTAGATTTGACAGAACCGTAAATTGATTCATCAATTCCCATAAAAAATTCGTGAAGCTTGTCATCTTCACGTTCTTTTTCCAAGTCGTAGCCTTGTGGACACCCACAATTTTTTGCTTGACGATGATCCGCCAGTGATGTCCAAAGACTCATCATCTTTCCATAATATTCTTCAATTGTCGATCCACGTTGCCGACAAGTCACCAATTCAACCTTCAGTCGTTGAATTCTCTGTCCATTCTTAACAGAGAATCTCTTTTTGATATGATCCCATAAATCGCAAGCAACATCTCGATGCGAAATTGAAGTACGCAAAGGAGGATCAATGGTCAATTTGATCCACGAGACAACAAGAGCGTTGTTAGTCCACCAATCTTCAAGGTCACCGGATTCCTCACTTGGCTTTGGAATCGATCCATCGACGAATCCAAATTTTTTTCGAGCCGAGAGAGAGACACGCATATTGGTGGACCACTCATCATAATTCCAGCCTTTCAATAATGGCTGAGAAATCACCGAACCAGGATTATCACTGGAGGTAAGATCGTAGGGTGAGATCGTGCGACGAATCTCAGCCCTTTTAACCGTTTTTGTCGTCGCAGCGGCCACGATAGGCTCGTTACGAATCGATTTTTCACCGTCACCAGACATGATGAAGATAAGTAAGAAAGTTTCAAACGATTAGAGTAGAAATCGCAGAAGAAGGTAAAGAAACAGAGAGAGAAAGAATTAAAACAGAGATAAAAGAGTTCGTAGAAGCTCTGATACCATGTCAGAAACCAAAGACGTATAAAGGTTTTCTGTGTCTTTATTGAACGGCCAAAGGTGGCTATATATACAAACTGTAAACCGACATAGTTCACCTAGGTTTTACATTTATACAAAAGGAAATATGCCTAAAGAGATATGTACACAATATATGAAAGAATATACGATACAATATTCGTATTATCGTAATAAAAGGACCGGTTATGAGATGAAAGTGATCTCATCAATATGCATGGGTGATCAAACACAAGGATCTCTCAATGAACGAGCAAACTTCGACAAAATGCTAAAGGTAAAGAGCAATCTATGCATACAAGGAAAAACTCTCGTCTACCCGAATGCCTAGAATGTTACTAACCTTAACCCAATCTACCCCCTTTTTGCTTGCTCGCGAATCCTATTCTACCATTTTCCTACAAGGCACTTTGCCTTGGATACCCAAACACACTTTTTTTTTTTTTTGTTCTCATTTTCACCTTCTCTTCTCATGGGGATTTTCTTCTTCACCTTGGTTGTGGTTGGATGCTTCTTTTCCTTTTATTTAGCTCTTTCTTTCTCTTCTTTTTTGGTTCATGCCTCTTCTCATCTTTTGATGCCTTGGCTTTATGGCCTTCTTTTCTTCTTTGTCTTTTGAGGCTTCTCTTTGTCACTTAGAGCTTTGCTTTTAATCATCTTTGCACCAACTAACCATCACCTTGCACACCCCTCTTCATCGTCCTTTCTTTCTTCTTTCATTCCACCATATACACCAAATCAAACCATTCCCTAAAATATTTCTAACCGTTTCCCATGTTACAAATAAGAACCGCCCGCCTAGTCTAGCCTAGTCCTAGTTTAGCTCCTTGATGTTGGAACTAAATCTACACAAGATTGCTTCCTTGTCGCCCTTATTCCTAACACGTTTTGTCAAGTTCACTCCAAATAAGGCCTCACAAGACACACACGAAGGACCATGGGCTAGAAAGGAGGTAATCGTCATGGTAGGGAAACCAATCCAAAGATGGGATTTGGCTATTTGGACAAGCAAGAGTGGTAAAAGGAATAAGAATGTCCAAATATATATATGTGATCTACGAGTTCATTTAAGTTTGCATAAGCACAATAATTACATGTCAAATTATGGTTATCACTTAGATGAGGCTAGATTCAATTCAAGCTTGCTTCAATCAAAGAAAAGCAATGATGCATGCGCTCTAACAAAAGGTTCGTCCTTGATTTCGGATTCAACTTCAATACATCAAACAACTAATAACTCGGGCGTTGAATCAATTGCTAGTTAAACTAATTTCAAGGTTGTCATTACTCCATGCTTATGCAAATGCAAGCTAAAATGCAAACTAGACACCACCTACAAGTGAATATGCAATCCTAAATGTTCTAAAATTTTCAAATTTATTGAGAATGCATGATATGCATGAGACTCAAGATGCAAAAAGGCAAAATAAGAACATCAAAAACGATGTTAGATAACACACAAACCCTCCCCCAAACTTAAATTACACAGTCCCTTGTGTAATAGAAGCTTAAGAGAGAGCTAAACACTGCATGATAAAAAGAAAGAAGATATGATTCTAAATGTTATGTACAAAGGTTTTGGAGGTACCTTGGAAAATGATGGAGGAGACTAGAGGTATCAAGGGACGCCATATTCCCTCACCTCATTCTAAGCACTTTAGTCCATAAGTTCATGCCCATATGGCCTTTGAAAACCTACTCGCACTAAGAAAACCCATCAAAAGGAACTAACAACGAAAGAAAAGCATAAAAGGAAATATGTACAAGGATAAGCTTGGGGTATCTCCCAAGAGTACTTTGTTTAACGTCACTAAGTTCGACGTTTGTTACCCTTTTAGGCGGGTAGTGGAGGAGTGTTAACACTCCTTGGCGGTTCGGTAAGCTCGAGTTTGAGAGCTTTACTCATTAAGCTTTGAAGACCGGATTGATTTGGCTCCCTAACCTCCGGTGTGAGGGTTGCTATGGCCTTGGCAAAAGGCTTGGGGCGCCCTCTACATTTGACCTTGTACTCAATCATCCCTTCTTCATGTTTCCATGGGATGAGAGTCACGGTCGAAGGTTGGTCTAGCAAGGGTCCAATCCCCTTGAGCATTTTCGGTTTCCTCTCCTCGGACCTAGGCTTCGCCTTCTTCTTATTAACCTTGGCACTTTCACCATCACTCTCCGTTGTGGTGTGAAAGAGGGAATACAAGCTTGTTCCATCTAGAGCTAGGGCCTTTTCAACCCTTTCAATACTCACCGTCTCACATACGCCCACATACTCAACCGTCCGGGCTTGGGCTTCATTGTTTCCACAGATAATAGTCCCACAAATAGCGGCGGGAGAAGGCATCATTGTGTAGAATTTCTTGTCATCCACGTTCTTAAGAATAACCCTCTTGTTTATGAAGTCCAAGCTTGCACCGGTTGTGTTGAGGAATGGAGTCCCGAGGAGTAGAGGGAGTTTTATGTTTGGTGCCATCTCCATCACAATGAAGTCCGTTGGTACAAGACACTTTCCAATTATGAGAGGAAAGTCTTCAACCGAGCCAAGAGGTTTCTTCCTGGAAGAGTCTCCAAATGTGATGGTGGAAGGGTAATCGTTCAACTTATCTATCCCAAAACTTTTGGCCATCTCCCAAGTCATGACATTAACGGTTGAGCCCGAGTCACACAAGGCGTCATCAACTTCCAAGAGTCCAAGTGTGCAAGATATTAAGAATTTCCCGGGGTCTCCAAGCTTTGGGAGAGTCTTAGGCTCGATCCTTGTTGTGCTTGGAGGCACTTTCTCTTGTGCTTTGTTGAGGAAACGTCCGGAAAATGGAAGTGGAGGCTCATATAGAGGTGGAGTCTCTCTCTTTGACTCAACAAGTATCTCCACGTTTTTCACTTTAACCAAGTCCTTGATGGACTTCTCAACCTTGTTACTCTTTTCTCCAACCAACATCATATCACTCTCACTCCCAAGGGTCACCTCCCCACCTTGTTCCTCAATGTCCTCGTTGAGGCTAGAGACTAACCCGAGGAACTCCTCAATTATGTGATCTTGCTCCTTAAAGGTGGAAAAGGTGTTGCAAGACTCTTTAGAGGTTAGTATTGATTTCCCATTGGAAGAGCTTTGAGGATGTTGTGAAGAAGGAGTGGCACTCCGTTGCTCTATTGATTTCACCCTTGAACTCAATGCCTCAACTTTGCTATTAAGATCGTTGTAAGAGCAAATGACCTTGTTAGTGGTTTCCGCTTGGCCCTTGATGAGTTGTTGGAACATGGAGGCCAATTCAAGCTCTTGCGGTTTAGACGTAGGTGCTTGACCTTGGGGCACAAACCCTTGTTGTTGCCCTTGAAAACCGGGTGGAGCTTTGGGTTGAAAGCCACTTTGGTTTCCTTGGAATTGGTTCCTTGGAACATACCCTTGTTGGTTGAAGTTAGAAGGTTGACCTTGAGATTGGAATTGTTGTTGTGGAACTCCTTGAGCTTGAGTAGATTGTTGAGGGTAGAGTTGGTCTTGTGGGTTCTTATAGGTTTGGTTGAACCCTTGTCTTTGGAAGTTACCTTGGTTACCCACGTAGTTCACTTCCTCTTGTGTTTCCACGGCTTCCTCTTGATAGTAAGCTTGATTGTTCTCATAGTCACCAATGAAATGGACCACCTTTTGAGACTCCTTTTGAGAGGCAAGAAGCTTGTCTATCATAGAGGCTTGCTTATCCAATTTCTCATTCAAGGCTTTCATGTCTTTGGCTCTCTTGTTCTCATCAAAGTCACTAGTAGTCCTTGTGGCGCGGTCATAGTCGTCGCCATAGTTGCCATCACTTTGAGCCAAGTTCTCTACCAACTCCATTGCATCCTCCACGTCCTTAGCTAGGAAATTACCATTCGATGCTGTATCAAGTAGCATTCGAATCTTAGGTAAAGCGCCTCGGTAGAGAGTACTAAGAAGTGAGGCGTCAGAGAAGCCATGATGTGGGCATTGAGAAGTGTAGCCTCTAAATCTCTCCCAAGCCTCGTTGAAAGACTCAATAGACCGTTGTGTGAAGCTTGAAATCTCATTGCGAAGTTTGGCGGTTCTAACCGGTGAGAAGAATTTGGCTAGAAAGGCCCTTTTGCAATCATCCCAAGAAGTAATAGAACCTTGAGGCAAGCTTTTCTCCCATTGGTGAGCCTTGTCACCCAAAGAGAACGGGAAGAGACGAAGCTTGAAACCATCTTCGGATACTCCGTTAATCTTGGTGAGACCACATATCCGGTCAAATTGGTCAATGTGATCTAGAGGGTCCTCCATTGACAACCCATGGAACTTGTTAGCTTGAACCATGTTGATTAGCCCGGGTTTGACCTCAAAGTTGTTGTTTTCAACCGGAGGAGCTTGAATGCCTTGGCGGTTTTGGTGAGCATTAGCGGCATCACCTTCTCCAACAACGTTTCTAGCTCTTAGTGGATGGTTGGGACCTCTTTGCCGGGCGGGTGGATGAGGGTCATTGTGCATGTGCCCTCCTTGTGCGTGGCGGTTTCCATTACCACCTTGTGCGGGATGGTTTCCATTACCACCTTGGTTGTTGCCGTGTCCATCTCCATTTCCACCGTTCCCTTGGTGGGGAATGGCTTCATTGATGTTCCCAAGTGGAACGTTCTCATAGTGTTCTATGTTGGTCTCAACTTCTTGTTGTCTTACACTTCCGTCCCTTCTTCGAAACCGTCTTTGTAATCGATGTATGTCGTCCCGTGGTCCAACTAGATTGTCGATGCCTCGAGATCATGTATGCATGCACCTATGGTTCAAAGAGAGCAATGGGAAGCAAACAAGATTAGTAACTTTGTAGCAAATAAAGCTTAATCTCACAAAGAGCCTAAACCTTAATGTTAAAACAAATCCCAATATGGCAACGGTGCCAAATTGATACAAGATATTTCTATCTCTTAGGAGGTATCAATATCCCCAATACGATGTAGTAAGGAGGTTATCAATCCATAATTGGGACTATCCTAATCACTAAGAATGCAAGGTTCAAGGTAATTTAAGCTAAACAATGTAATTGGTGATTAAGTATCTAAATCAAACAAGTAAAAGCACTAAGCAAGATTGTAATCAAACAAAATTGTAGTATAGTGGTAAGTATTCCCGCCTGTCACGCGGGTGACCCGGGTTCGATCCCCGGCAACGGCGCCAAATTGATACAAGATATTTCTATCTCTTAGGAGGTATCAATATCCCCAATACGATGTAGTAAGGAGGTTATCAATCTATAATTGGGACTATCCTAATCACTAAGAATGCAAGGTTCAAGGTAATTTAAGCTAAACAATGTAATTGGTGATTAAGCACTAAGCAAGATTGTAATCCAAATAATAAAAGCGGAACAAGAGATAAGGTTAATGATATAGGATGATCCAAGTTCAACTAATGGTGTTCAATTACTCAAGAAGCTAATCCCTAGGCAATAGATCTCTAATCTAGATTAGTTCTCTTTCAAGCAACTAATCACTATGCTAATTATCAAACCCATTAGCAAATCATCATTTGTGGACTATCAATTAGCAAGCATTAAGAATCATGACAAGATCAACCAAAGATATACCATAAACAACTAATGTCTTAGGTTAGGAACATAAATCTCTTGTCTAGTTTGGTCTTGGCATTTCATCAAACACTTGGTGTGCATGAAATGCCTTAAGATCTAGACCCACTCTTTCAAGCTAGATCTAGCATTAGGGACTCTAGACAAGAAGGAATATAAGATTATCTAATCCTAAACACCACTAATCCAACCCTTGATCACCCTAATCTACCCTATCCCAAGATCCTTAAGACTACTCACTAATCATCATGGGTTTAACAAATCCAAGGAAAGAAGTGTTAAAGCTCATGATCAAGATGATTGAATGATTAGGAAGTAGAAGATAGATGGATTAAATCAAGAAAACAATACTCAAATTAAAAGGATCAATCTCTTACAAATCACTCCTAGAGAGGGTTTTTGTTTAGAAAAAGACTTAGCCCTCACAAATTAGGTTTTTGGGCTTAAATAGTGAATAGTGACGAACCGGAACAAACCGGGTACCAACCTGGTTAAGATGGGTAAAAAGTGCTTGGTATCGATCGATACCCTCGGTATCGGGCTTGTTCTTCAGTGGATACCGAGGTCACTCCTCGGTATCACTGCTCCACATTAAGGGATTTTTCCCCCGGGTGGCAGTGCCGAGCTGTGACACCGAGCAAAGGCATCGGTGTAATCCCCTGGTGCTTCGGTATCGATCGATACCGAGGGGTATCGATCGATACTTGGTGTTTGGCTTTGTCTCCTTTCCTCGGGTGACGGATTCTCCTCGTTTAACACCTGAAAAGGACTCAAAAACATGCAAGACACTCTAGGACCTAGTATGAGAACCCTAAAACTCTAAATGAGACAAAACAAATATGATATGCAATGAAAATCCAAGTAAATGATCTTAAATCTATATGAAATGCGTCCTAATTACATGTAGAATATGCACATATCAGTCGTGTCTTGCTGCTATGGATATCGATCGATACTAGCCAGTATCGATCGATACCAAGGCTTCATATCGGGTTCTTAGCAACACGAACTTCTGCTTTGCTCCAAATGCTCCAAAAAGCTCCAATATCTCCAATAATGTTTCCAACGTGCTATGACCTGTAAAAGACTATAAAAAACTTCAAAATACTATAAAGACTCTATAAAAAGGACTTATATCATGGCTTAAATAGGGTAAAAAACCATGATATATCATCCGCCCCATCAGACGGATGACACATTTCTTCCTCATTTGCTTCGTGCTCCGCATGCGATCTCATTGCCGCTGCTGTCTTCTCGCTCTGATACATTCTCTTTAATCTGTCAGCAATAGGCATATACCACATACGACTATATGGTACATTGGTCCTACGGTTTTGCTCGTTCGGCATCCATCTTTTTGAATTACAAAAGCTACACTCATCTAACCGATCATCATCTTTCCAGAAGATCATACAATTGTTAATGCAAACATCAATTGCATGACATGGGAGCCCCAAATTGTGCATCAGTTTGTCTGTCTCGTAGTGTGAACCGGGTGCCTGGTTTCCTTCTGGTAAATAATCTGTCAAGATTTCGCATACCGAATCCACTAACTTTTCACTCATATTATGATCTCCCTTATTTTGCATGATTCGATCAGCTAAGGATAACTGCGACTGACCTTCACGATAACCATCGTATAATGGAGTATTCACTCCATCTAACAAGTCGTAGAATTTTTTTGAATGATTACGTACCGGTTCTTCTACATTCTAATAACTAACATCCTGATAGTAGTTATCAAAACTCACGTTATCACGAAACGCATCATTCACCATATCCACATATCTATCTTCTACTACATTACCCACATCTTCACTCCCACTTACATTTGTCCTATCAACATAACTCGTTCATAAATCCATATACAGTTCTTCACCATGCTTATACCAAATATAATAATATGGCATAAATCCTCTACTATACAAATGTCTCAAAAATCTTGTACCCGGGATAAATTTCTCATTCTCACAAACAAGACAAAGGCTGGCTATTTGCAAATGCCACGAATTGATCCACCCCCGCTGTGAACTCTGCCGAGATATTTCTCGTCGTTTCATCGAACTTATTATATATCCACTCCCAGAAATTACCATAATTGTAATTTCCCGACATTCTAAGTTGAGAAACCGATCTCTTTGATTTGTGTTTATAAACTCTTTCTTTGCTTTGTATTTCTACAATTGTGACAAGAAAATTCGAGTTTCGCAAATATATAGAAAATTTCCCGACTGATTCCCTACTGATTACCGACTGCAAATCAAATTAGGTACACCAACCACCAAATGAATTCCACGTGATTTACAACTTCTTTTTGCTATTGTTTTGCTACTGATTTGCTACTGTTCTACGACCCACCGAATTCAGTAGCAAATGAGTCGCAAAAATTACTACTGATTAGCTACTGCATGTTTCCGACTACAATTCAGTCACTAATCAGTCGTAAAACTGCTACTAATTAACGATTGATATTTTTAGTCACTAAATACCTACTGATGTCCGACTGTTTCAAAATAGTCACAATTCCGTCGGAAATCAGTAGCGAAACAGTCGGTAAATTTACCGACTGCCTAATCAGTAGCAACAATCAGTAGCAAAAACCCTGTTTTGGTGTAGTGGTTGGTTGTGTACTTGTTAAGATGATTGATGCATATTTATGTGAAGTAGCTGTTTGCTAGGCGTGTTAGTACACGATTGCTTGTCGCCGGGGTCATGGTCACGAGCCATGAAGCGGCATTTCTATGTTGGGCCGCAACCAAAGAATGAGAATGATACAAAGAATGAGAATGGGTTGTGGTCCCATCGCAGGTAGGGCTGACGAGTCCAGAATGAGAAAGAGATTGAGTAACATGGGTTGCGACCTGTGCGAATGCATACTTGTTAGGATGTTTGAGGTGATGTGAACTAGTGCATATAGAAATGATTGTTCATGATTTGTAGTATGGTTAGGAAAGACATGTAGATTGTGTGTGTCTATTACTTATATTGTGCAAATTCATTATTGCTAATTCGAATAATGTATCTAGGAATCATGTGTGCTCCAAAAACACACCCTCGCTGAGTATTTTCCCAAATACTCATCCCTCTCTTCTTTTCAGGTGAGACCGAAGAGTTGAACTTGTGGCGGTCGTTGTGGCGTTGCTTTTCGGGGAACTATATATGGGCACATTTTGTTTCGTTCTTTTCAATATTTAATAAGGATTTCTAATAGTATTATTTTACGCTATTTCATTTAAGTTTTGGATATGGATTTATTACTAAGACGTTTCAAGTTTCCCGGTTGATTTTTAATAAGAGATTTTCAGACATTTATTGCGTAGTTAATAAGTTCGTTATATTTTAAAAAGCTGTTAAATGAGTGTGATTCAAGTTAGGTTAAGTTTGTGAGATAAGGATGTCTCAAGTTTGATCTCAACGGAGCATGTTTTTTAGCTAGGAATTAAACCTAATATAAAAATCTTATGTTTTATCCAATAAACCCAAATCAAGAAAATCACCAGCAAAGTTAATATACATAGACGGTTAGATTTATAATATATTATCTAATCGTCTCCACCATATACAAATTTGCTTTTGTTATAAAAGTGTTAAAACATAATCCAAAGGATTTAAGCATAAGGGGTTCAGAACAAGAAAAAATCGTTGCGAGAATATTGAATCACGTCCAGCCTAACAAAAATTAATGATTTTTTGCAAAGAGAAATCCAGATTTCGATGAATGTGATAAATAAACTTCAAATCTTCTTATCTGCCAAAAACGCAGATTAGGGATGACACGACACATACCTTGAAACTATTGATTGTGGAAGCTAGTAACTACGACGGAGTCGGCGGCAAGTGAAACCAAATCAAAATACTCATAGAGAAAGGGTTCCTTGTAAGGTTAAACGCTAGATTAGGTTATAAGATCCTTTATATACTAAGAGGGGGTTATTGGTTCTTGCATTTTAATGGATTTGAAAATCCAAACCAAATCAAGTGTTATTGGTTCTATAATTTTGAAATCCATATTCAAATATTGTGTTATTGGTTCTATGATTTTAAAATCAAGTGTTATTCAATAGTAATGATTTTCATAAAGATTTGATTTGAATGGATTTACTAGTATTTTTAAGAGTAAAATACAAAAGAGCAAATATCGAGGTAAACTTTGTTATTTGGTTAGATTTGGATTTACAAGTGTTTTTTTTTTCAAGATGAAACTACTACGTAGAATTAAAAATTGAAAGACACCTATCAATTAATGTGTAGAAGAAGAGACAAGAAATAACTACATGTAACATTAAGCTACTACATGTTACAAGCCTAGTTTCTAAGTGGATACGTAACATCTACTACATGTTGGACACGATGCTAGCTAGTTTCTAAGTGGGGGTTCAAAACACTGCCTGTGAGACCTCTCAGGTTCCATGTAATCAGTGTTTGCTTACAGATTGTGATTGTTCTGCACGATCGCTAAACTTAAAATAGATTTTTGAAATGGTAAAAAAGATAGATAGAAAAAGCCAATTTCATTATAAAATCCCATAGTCTAATCAAACACATAAAATAATCAATCCAACAATAGATATTAATAAATTCATCATCCAATGACGTTACACTTAATCCAACCACAACGCTCATCAATGGACATGCTAAATAACACATCTTTCATCCCTAATTGGTGAATCACTTTAACCGCATCGTAACGAACATGTTCTTCCAAAGTAGAAACTTCTTTGATAGCTTCCCATAAGTTATTCTTCTTTTTCACAGCTTCTCTTTTATTAGCTTCTTGTTGTTGCCTTGCTTCTCTTTCTTGTACCAAAGTAAAGAGTTTTTTCAGTGATTATTGTCAAGGAGTTCATTTCTGTACAAGCTTCTTCTGCACCTTCTTTTTGAATGAATGGATCATCAACATTGTTAAGAGGATTAGTTCTCCGTCTTTTTCTTAAAATGAGTTTTTCCAAAGTATTATTTGAACCGCTGCAAAAAAAAAAAGATGATTGTGTTTCATAATTTTCTTCAACATTCTTGGAAAACTGTTCACCATAATTTGTTTGTTCCTTTTCCGTTTCCATAAATCCACATGTTCGAGCATCAGTAGTATCGCCCAATCTAATCGCACTCCTACCCGACGCTACATTCTTTTCAAATATCACTTTGAGATCATCAAACTCTTCAAAAGTTTCGTCATGAATTTTTTTATAGTTCGGATGTGCCTAAAATACGATAAAAAAATTAACATAATGAAAAATCTATGCATATATCAAAGAAGCTGTAAATCGTTTTTTTAAAATAAAATTTACCTTTATGTAGTCAGCCCACACATCATCTGGAGCTGTAAACCATGGAATTTTTTTGTTTGGTTTGTTTTTTATTTTCTTATAATACTAAAATTCTTGTAAATCTATTTGGTCGATTTACAATAATCCATTTATTTGATTTTGAAATCCAATTAATTAACTTTAAAATCCACTTATCTGATTTTAAAATCAATGGATTCATTAAAATTTCTATATCTGAGAAATCCATTAAAATGCAAAAACCAATAACCCCCACTGAATTAAATTTAGAGTTTGCGACAGTTTACTCTATATATTTGGTCACAATCCAATT